>CANNZV010001942.1:0-121669 GCA_947561585.1 Caprella mutica
CAGTACAACAAACTACATTAGCAACTCACAGTTATTTCTATCTAAGTAGTTCTTCATTTGTTTAACTAGGTAAATAAGGATTAAGAAAACAGGGAGTGGGGGGCTCGTGACCGGGGGGCTCTTGACCGGGGGGCTTATGACCTAGGGGGGCTCTTGACCGGGGGGCCTCTTGATCGTATCCCTGCTAATACATGCATATTCACGGACTACCAGTGTATCGAATATAGTAGTGACAATTGAGACAGTTAGTGTACGTGACGTCATCACCGCAACACTCAAAATTAAATTTAAGACAATCTTAAGAGTGATAAATTATGAAAAAATGTTTATTTATTGTCAATATAAGAAGAGAGTAATGGTGTATTCAGTTATTCAAACTACTTTACCTTAATTTTCGATAAAGTCTGTTGCCTTAATGACGTCACGGTAACAAATCACTCTACTGTTACTACTACGTTTATAGCAGTGGACCGAAAAACAGACCTAATAATGTGGCTGAGAGACGTTGTTATAGTTTCAGTACTATAACTTCCTTGTCTGCCACCACAGATCATTGAATATGGGAAGATGTCCCACTACAGTATTTTCTAGTGACACTTGGCACCGAGATCGTCCGTACTGTGACGTATCCTTGGCAGTTGCCTACGATTGATACATTACTTATATTTAGTTATTCAAATCATGTATTTATGACAAATTCGATTCTCCAGACGGACCTGTCTGAAGAATCGAAATTTCTTTTGTTAAATAATCAATTCGCCAGACAGTTGTCCGAAATAGTGAATGTTCAGGTATTTTGGATCGATTCACCAGACAATATTTTTCAGAAGCTAGAGGTAAGATGATGATGAAAAGTTCATCGCCAAATGTAGCAGGACTCAAAATGTAAACAATAACACTTGTCCGAGCGTTCTAGAGCAGGTAAGTCGTAAGTTACGTCTGTGGCAATTTACGTCACTATTATGACAATGTGTGTTTTGAAAGGATTGAAAGTACCTAATTGTCTATTATTTCTCTGCATTGCCAATGATCTTCACGAAATTGAAATACCTATTACACAGTGGCAGTATATATAGCAGCCAATTTATCCTTCACTTTGTCGCATTAAATTTAATGTATAGGATATTTGGGCGGTTGATCTGGATTTGTCCGATTTTCGATTCGTCCGATAATTCTGTTCTTACCTTCTATGAAAACTATTACCTAGTAAGAAATACTTAATTGGGTACTTGTATTAGGTAGCTATAGTTACGAAATAAAAAAAATGATAAAATTATGAGATTTTACATGTACGGTCCCATTAAATTAAAAGAGTTCTGGCTTTGGACCCACACTGTTAAATTTATAGTTTAAGAGATTTTCAATACGAAATTAAGTTCTTTCCATACACTGTTGCACACAAATCAAATGAGTGAATTGTTTTAAGGGCTCAAAAACACTACAAGCGGCGCGAGCGGAGCGCCATTAATGAGGTTTGGTATTCGTATGCAGAGACGCTGTGCTGTTCATATTGCGAGCGGAGCGGTTCTCCAAATAAACCATAATATTAATGGGGCTACGCTCCGCGCTGCTCCGCTCGTAGTGTGTACGTACCCTTAGTTGTTATCCATTTTGCCGCGGAAAAACAATTTTATTATTATAATTTGATATCATCTGATAGATTATTAAATTTAAAAGAATATTGAGTACCTACGGAACTAGTATAAAAAAATGGATGGTTTAAAAAGGGGGGGGGGTGTAATATCCATTATTTTACTATTAATTCTTTATATGAATATTAATAATATAACTCGGGTAAAGATAAGCATGTATCTTGACTACGAACTTTGTATAACTTGCGTCTTGTCAGATGGAATTTTACCTTTTAGAAATACAGGCAAGCCTCGCTTTAAAGGGGCAGTTCAGTCAAAATCAAACTATCGCCAAATTGGTCCTAAATCGATTTAGTATATTTATTTATGTAACATTAGAATATTCGTTGATTTTAGAAATGTTTATATAAAAAGTATATTGTAAATTAGTGGCGCCATCTGTGAACTGCGGTGGACCGCGTAACTAATCATTGTAGTACGTAAACAAAATGATAACCAGTCCCAGACTTGAATCGGTTATTAACTTATGAAAATGGTGAAAAGAATTTGTGAAATTGAAAACTGTTCTTCGAATCAATTAAATTTAGTTTTGAAAAGAAAACCATCTCTTCATAAATTAGCAGTTAATACTGTTGATAGAAAAATTGTTCACATGTTATCAGCTGTAAAATGTAAACAAATAGTACAGAGTGGTGGCGCCATCTGTAGGAGGACGCAGGAACTAAATCGAATTTATAAAATAGGATATATATCGCTTATTATATTTTTTTCAACCGTTTAATTCTACAAGAGTGCTTCATTCTTACTAAGTGATCGTTCAACATTAATATTATGAAAACAAAAATTGACTGAACTGCCCCTTTAAGTACAACTCACTTTAACAAAAGTGGTACTTATTTCGAGTCATGATTCAAAATAAGAACCGTTCGTAGACATAGAAAACGGAGACATTTTTTGTGATTATTTCACGGTAACTAAAAAAACATCAAAATTATAATCCAGATGAGGTTATTAGAAGCAATAGGTTCAGAAATTCAACATGTCCTATTTTAGGGTAATTTCCGTGTTATTGCACTGTTCCATATTTTCGAACACATGAAAATCTCTATATAATAATCATCATTTGACTTTTTATTTCAGTTGGTATCCATGATACCAATTAGAATAGAAGTTAAATAATAATTATAATATTTTCTTTTCTGACGTGTCCGAAATTGTAGAACCAACCAATAACTTGGAACTTAGTACCCTACAACCAAAAATATTTCATAGAGCATCAAATTGTGGTTTGTTAAATGTAGCACAATAATTATAGAAGTTTAAGTATCTTTTAATTACTCACCTATACTGAGTGAGAGTTAAGCTATGGATGGATTTTAAAACATTTAATAAATGCACGACTTTAAACTTTTTCATCACAGTCACAAACAAGGAAAGACTGTATATTATTATCAATATTTTGTTTATATACGTAGTAGTCTAAGAACTCTAAAACTAATTTTCCGTCTGTAACTCATAGAAAATGAGATATAGAATCAAGGAGTGACAATTATAAATTTCTTGTTACTTTTATTCGCTTTAGTTACCGTTTGGTAACTAATCTGAGTCGTGATTTGGTAACTAAAGCGGGGGATGCCTGTATATATTTCTACTACTACGGATCGTCTTACTGAATATTGCATTGGCGACAAAGGAAAATAATGGAGCAAGCACACTTATTAGAAAAGTTCATCATAGACGAAGAAATAACTTCTGCAGGAAACAGATGGAGCTCATACATCAGCAGATTACTTCAGCAACAACTTACTTCAGTCCCAAGAGGAATTTGGAGTATCAGATTCATCTCTTCAGGAGGATAAAACAATTGGAGAATGAATCCATTGATTCATTCCATTCGAGACTCCGTAAAGTGGCTACAACGTGTGAATTCTCTGATCTCAATAGAGAAATAAAAACTCAAATTATTCAGAATTGCAACTCACAAAGACTTCGTCGAAAAGCACTGCGTGACGACTTGTCATTGAGTGATGTTATAGCTGCTGGACGATCATTTGAAATGATGGAGAAACATGCTTTGGTGATGGAGCAGGGAGACTCTATTAACAAAATAACTAAAAAAGAATCTTCATTTCACTCGGGTAAAAACAAGAAATGCTTCAGATGCGGAGGTATTCACCTTCATGCGACAAAATGCCCAGCAATGGGAAAGAATGTTCAAAGTGCAAAAAGATGAACCACTTTGCAAAAGTATGTAGATCTACAAACTCACGTAAGATACAGGAAATTAAATTAAATGATTCAACAGCTTCCGATGAAAGCTCTACTCACGAAGAATAGGTCTTTGGATTGTAAAGAAATAGATCGAAGTAACCAAATCCAAAAGTATAGATCTTATTAGAAAATAAAGACAGAGCATTTATTATAGACACTGTTGCTTGTGTCAATATTATTAGCAAAAAGGTATATGAAAATATATAAAAACACGTAATTTTGAAAAGAACGGATACGAAGTTATACCCTTTTCAAGGAAACAAGCCGATCGATTTACTAGGATCATTCTATGGACAGATAAACAATCAAGGAAAGAATATTAAAGCTAAATTTTACGTTACTCAAAGCAATGAAAGTGGAAATCTGCTTTGTTTTAAAACAGCAGAGGATATTGGTTTAATTTAGTTAACATATCAAGTTAATGACATTGAGAGCATTATGGATGTTAGAAGTGTAAGAGGAATGGATGTAGTGAAGGATGTGAAGTATTTAGGAGTGAGAGTGTCAAGTGGGAAGGATGTTTTTAAAGTGCACAGGGAGAATGTTATGATGAAAGCTAGAAGGATGAGTAACATGAAGTACTCTGTTATACACAAGTCGTGTAACAGAGTACTGATTTGAAGACGTATTGGAAGAGTGTAGTAATGCCGAGTTTGTTGTATGGAAGTAGTGTGTTTTGTTGGAATGTGAGTGATATTGAGAGACTGCAAAATGTGAGAATGCTGTGTGGAGGTGTGTGTTGGGGGCCCCATCATATGCACCTCTGGTAACTCTCCAGGGTGAGGTGGGGTCTTCAAGTATGAGAGCAAGAGATATGAAGGCGAAGTTGAATTATGAGAAGCATGTGAGGAATGGTGAGAATGAATTGTTGAAAATGATGTATGAAGATATGTGTGAATGGACCTATTGTAAATGGTTAGAGACTGTGAAAGTGTATAGAGAGAGAGTGGGAGTGCGAGTGAATGAATTGGATGATATGAGTAATGAATGTATAAAGAGAAAGGTGCATGCATGGGAAAGTGATAGGTGGAATGAGGAGAGAATCCAAAAAAGTACAATTAGTTTGTATAATGAATGAAAGAGTGAGATCATGGATGAAGGATTGTATGAGAATGACTGGGGATCTGTTTTGCTGTTTAGATGTAGGATTAATAGTCTGAGGCTAAAATGGAGAGAGAGATATGTGAATGGAAATGTTGATTGTGTTGCATGTGACTTTGGAGTGGTAGAGAGTTTGGAGCACTTTTTTTTTGTGTGTGTGTGTGTGCGTGTGAATGGTATGAGTGTGTGAGAAGAAAATTTGGAATGAGTGGTGTTAGTGTGAAAGATCAGTTGTTTGGAAGCAGTTTAGTGTGGGCAAAGGAGTGTAGAAGATACTTGGAGTGTATGTGGAGAAGAAGAAAATTGAGAATGAATGAATGAATGTGTAAATATTGTATATATTGTAAATAATGAGTTTTGATTTTTTGATTTTAGAGTCTTTTTAATAAAGATATTTCAATGGAAACTTAGTGCTGATATTAAAGCAATACTGGGGGACCAACAACCTGTAAGATTTTAGACCTGAGGTCTGAGGAACATATTATAGAATATGGAGGCGCATGGTTCTTCACACTTGCATTTTTGAGCGAACCAAGAACTCGTTAAACAGAAGAAGAGAGAGTTAACATATCATCATATCCTGAATACATCCTCAAAAAAAAAACAGATTTTTTTTTTATTATTATTATTATTATTTTTTTAATAGTAGGCGCCGGTGTCATTTTTCTAGGTAGGCTGTGAGCGCTGAGTTCTTAACTTCTAAGCATGCTGTAGACTAATATAGTACTTAGGGTAACGCAGGTAAATTGCAGTCCTTTAATTTTTAATTGCAGCCCTCTCAAGAGTCTCTAAATCATTCTGAACCGAAATTACAATAAAATGTTGCACAGCTATCAAAAGAAGCGCAGTGCTCATTATAGTTCATTAATTTAAGTTTTTAACGTGTGTTTTGAAGCTATGGTGTTTATGTTGTTAGAGGTCGCAGTTAGTTAGTGTTCCGCAATTTACCTGCTTTATTTAGATTTTCTTTATTCTGCGAAAAATAGCCTTTAGTTTTCTAAAACAGATGGCACTTCATTTGTTTAATAGTCAGGCTGAATCATATAACTCATTTACTATAAAGGAGTTCTACTATAAACTGTTTTATTCTATTTTATTGACTAAATATTTTTTTATAAATATTTTATTATTTATATATCGAGTGGATTGTGTTGGTTATCATTTTATCATTTCCATGTTGATTTCATATATTAAAATGTCTGGTTAAAATGTGTACTTTTATTTACCTAATTGAGATTCATTGTAAGAATAAATCCTAGTTTGGACTAGAGCGGTTAGCAACGGCATGCCGCCGTCAGCCGTAGCTATGCCATCATGGGCCAGTGCTGGCCCATAGTAAAATACAGTTGGCTTTAGAGCAGTTAACATTGGCATGCCGTCGTCAGCCGTAGCTATGCCATCATGGGCCAGTGTTGAACCACAGTAAAATACAGTTGGCTTTAGAGCGGTTAACATCGGCATGCTGTCGTCAGCCGTAGCTATGCCATCATGGGCCAATGCTGGCCCAACAATTAAATTACAGTTGGCTTTAGAGTGGTTAGCATCGGCATGCCGTCGCTAGCCATTGTCAGCCGTTGCTATGCCAGCATGGGCCAATGCTGGCCAGCGGTGCAAAAGGCGTTGGCACAGAGATGGCCCGATCTGGCACGGTTGGTTTGCCGACGTTGGCCCACCGCCTTATTCAACGGCCGGCCGTAATGGCCATACGTTGGCCCAACACTGCAATGCTTCTGGGGTTAATATTCGTGTAAAGGTATAGAATTTAATGAACTTATAATAGAAACGTTTATATACTTTAGAAAACAATTAATATCTAAAATAAAGGCCAAAAATGCATGGTTTGTTTATAAAATTCAAATTTGTAATCATAACAAAGAGTGTACAATCTTCTTGAGCATCAGATTAGTGATTCGCTCAATTGTTGCTCACAGAGTATTAAAAACCTTTAAAAACAAATTATAAAATATATACTGAACCGAATTGTATGCAGTTTGCAGAATAATTATCGTAGACTTAATTAGTTCTATAATATTATGTTATAAACTCATTTTTTCCCCGGAACCTGGAGAGGACCTTTAACTATCAAAATATTGGTGCAACGGAACGACATATCTTTTTTTAATAGTTTTATTAAGGTTATTTACACTCAACGTTGAAACTGTTTTCTAGGAATCTTTCAATATAGAATATTTCTATTTGGGAGCTTTATCCCTTTATTGAGATTCCATTTAATAGTATGAATCTTTTCAATCAAATAGTTATTTTTGCAATGCTGTGTTTTGGGCAAGATAGGTGTATTAATGGTACGTTCCAGTGCTGAAGAACTCGAAGAATGTTCATTCATGATACGAAATACGGTCCATCAGTTCAGGATACAATAACATAGGGTATGGTAATCAGCTGATCGAATCTATAGTTTGACGTGACCATCGGGTGACTGGAAATGGCGAGTGGCGACTCTGACCACACTTTGAAACACAAAACCTACTTAAACTTAGTCACTTCTAAATTTAATTTTTTTCTTATCAATTACTACCTAACTAGGCATTGGTTAAATTGTATTTCCATTATTTTTTCCTTGTTTGTTATTCAACTTATTCATAGGAACTACAATTTAGCAGTTATCTAGCAGCCACTAGTTTAGCCTTGCCCTTTTAGGCTCCTCCTCCTAGATTAGTAGATATCAAAAACCGTATCATAATATGATAATATCCAGTCTGCGACTCTGCAGAAACTGGTAAAGTGTTCTCCAAGAAATCTTCCTTTTTGGCTTCTGCCTTCTGCTCTCAGTAAAAAACATGCAAATAGCCATAGGTGGAAATTAAGAATTGTTCTCACTTATCCCAGGTTCCCAATCATTGGTCAAATATAAATAATTTAACCAAGTAAAGATAACGGACCAGAATTTAACTTAGTAAAGTTAACGGACTGTGGTCCGTCATATTTACTCTATAGAGAGCTGAGTGAGAGTTTTGCTGATTTCATTTATTTTCTTTTATATCTCATGTAAATTGTAAGGAGGAGATGATATTGATATTAAGGAGTGAGATGGCATCATCATATCATGGCAGTAGGCCAGACTGGAAAACGTAAATTCTAACAGAGTTACTCCTAACTTCATGCATTCCCATCAGTGATGTTTATCATCACAACAAGCCCAATTGTGAAGCTTAAATGACTTATTTTACATTAGTTTTCACTGCGGAGTTGAAATTTATAAAATAATTTACTGATTTCTGCATTTTTTAGGGTTAAAATGAGTAATTTTTGTTCATTCTAAATTCCTAACAGAGTTACTAGTCAATCTGAAATGAGTTATTATTCCACTCTGGGCAGTAGGTAAATGAATTATGATGGTTTTATAGTTGCATGCCAAGTAAAATAGTATGTCTCATAAATTTGCCATTTGTCTCTCCAGCTCTCTCCAAAATTCAACAAATTCTCTCCAAAATGCTAAAATTTTCTTAAATTCTCTCCAAAATAACATTGTAGCATAGGAGAAAAATAGATAAAACTCGCCATTTGCAATTGAAAGGCTCAAAATAACTGTAACAAACTTGCCATTAAAATGGCGAGTTTGGACATTCTTTATTATATACTTGGCATATGAGTAAATATATATATTTTTTAGCAAATACATAGTTTAAAGTATTATTACTTTTAGATTTAGAATATATATTATACTAGATAGAAAAGATTATGATTTTAAATATATAATTAGAATATTAGATATTTATTATATTGTATAAGATGGGTTTTAATTTAGAATAAGTGAACCTTATTTACTTTGCCAATTTTCTTTTAACATTGATTAATTATTTTGAAGATAATTCAGACTATTTTAATTCAGAAGCAACAATTTCCTTGTCAGGATCCTCACTTTGTCTGCAAGATACAAAATAAGATAAAATGACTTAATGGTCTGATATGGAGTGCTATTATAAAGAGCATTACTCCACATTACAAAGTTACAAAGATATTTATAAGAACTAATTTGGTTTGGCGGGTTTAAACCGTTTAATAATCATCAATTAATCTCCAAACATGTAATGTTATGTCAATTTTATTAATTTACCAACAAGAATGGATGTTTCTCCCCCCTTTTTCGTTTGTGACGTCACGACTGCCACGAAGGACAGCTCGATGTGCTATCTACCGTTCCGTCGGACGTCGAGTTCCACGAACTTGACAAACGTTCTTTGTCACGGGAACAGTTGGTTGTTGGTTCTTGTAGAACTGAGAGACGTCCTTCGAGTTCTTCATCACGGGAACGCGCCAAAACTTACAAGGTAGAGTATTGCACAGGTTCATATCAAGATGATTACAGTTTGGTTGTGAAAGACACTGGCTGGTGTGCCCCATGATAATTATTTTTACATAGAAACAAGGTATGTTATTCATTCATTTTAGAATAAAATGCTTAAACTTGCTTTTTTTTGGACTAAAGTGGCTGTATTCAGCATTGTGAACACTTTTCAATAATTTCATATATTTTTGAGTCAGGTTTAATAGGGAAAAACGTGTTGTTTTTCTTCAAAGTACGTTTTGTTCATGTAAGAGCTGTCGATCCTGCCTCTTTCATCCTGTCTATTTCTTCCTAATTCCTACATTTTTATAAAACCTAAAAAATTTAATTAAATCAATAACAAGTTTTTCATTGCATCAGTACACAGCACAAACAACCACGGCAAAAGTTCCTATATACAAATAACGAATAATTTAGTCACTGTATCTAATATTGTAGGGGCACACGGCCATGTGTTTGTATGTGCGTATTTGTTAATGCGCAGGAGAGTCTGAAATCCGTATCAAGGCGTAGCATACCATGTAAGTTTTGGGAGTTTGGATTTCTTGCTAGTTCTTGGAGAAGGCGTGGGTGGCTAGATGTACTGCTATGGAGTTTGGGTCAGGTTCCCTTGGGGCAGGGCTGTAGGGGATGTGTATCGGTGGATGGAGGGACGGCCCTGCGGAAGGAGTTTTTGCTTGGAGGTGGTGGATGCTATGTGTAAGAAGAGCTGGTGGCGCTGTGAAGCCTGAACCAGCCACTATTTCCAGTTTCTGGCCGTGTTCACTTACCACTGTTGAGATCTGTCGAGGGATATGTGATGTTGTGAATGAGAAATGGAGATTGAGAATTTGAGGGAAGGTGAACCTTAGGGTACTACAGAGAGAAGAGGAGGAGACTGTTATGATGCTATCATACTAGTTGGGGGTCAAGGTAGCTGTTTGGGGAGCAATACGTTTGAGTCTTAAGACAGCTCAGAGCCTCAGACAGGGTCCAGGGTTGAAAACTTGGAGGATGAGGCACTGGAGCAACTCAGCTACAGTATCTAAATGCTGGGCGGCTCATGCCCACCACAGTACTTTTTTGAGGACAATTTGTCTCTAAAGATATTCAAATCTGTCTTCAATGAATAATTACATAACATGTAAACATAGGAATTAGACTTAGTTAAGAAATTGTCTCCCAACTGGCATAATAGCATTTGCCATTTGGCAACTCAGCAACTGGCAACGAGTTTGCAAAAGATGGAGTAAGGTACTCAGTACTGCAATGAAATGTAGTTACCACACCCACTTTACAAGTCTAAAAAGGAGGTTTCTAGCCAGTCTGCAGAAACTTGTAAAATGCTCGTAGAGATCTCCTATTCCGTTTGTAGCAAAATTAATGTCAATATAGGGATTAATTCAGAAGTATTCGGAGCAAAATTAATGTAAATATACTTTTAATATAGTAATTAATTCAAATTTCAAAATTGTTCGGAGAGAATAATATCATTATATCCTAAATATGCAGTCCTATGAATCACTCAAATGACCAAAATGACGAACACCCATATGAAGATAAAAATGAACAACCCAAATGAAGCAGAAACAACCCAAATGATGATAACAACAACGAACAACCCAAATGAAGATAAAAACGAACAACCCAAATGATGATGACAACAACGAACAACCCAAATGAAGATAAAAACGAACAACCCAAATGATGATAACAACAACGAACGACCCAAATTAAGATAAAAACGAACAACCCATATGAAGATAAAAAGGAACAACCCATATGAAGATAGAAAGGAACAACCCATATGAAGATAGAAAGGAACAGCCCATATGAAGATAGAAAGGAACAGCCCATATGAAGATAAAAAGGAACAGCCCAAATGAAGATAAAAAGGAACAGCCCAAATGAAGATAAAAAGGAACAGCCCAAATGAAGATAGAAAGGAACAGCCCAAATGAAGATAAAAAGGAACAGCCCAAATGAAGATAAAAAGGAACAGCCCAAATGAAGATAAAAAGGAACAGCCCAAATGAAGATAAAAGGAACAGCCCAAATGAAGATAAAAAGGAACAGCCCATATGAAGATAAAAAGGAACAGCCCAAATGAAGATAAAAAGGAACAGCCCAAATGAAGATAAAAAGGAACAGCCCAAATGAAGATAAAAAGGAATAACCCAAATGAAGATAAAAAGGAATAGCCCAAATGAAGATAAAAAGGAACAGCCCAAATGAAGATAAAAAGGAACAGCCCAAATGAAGATAAAAAGGAACAGCCCATATGAAGATAAAAAGGAACAGCCCAAATGAAGATAAAAAGGAACAGCCCAAATGAAGATAAAAAGAAACAGCCCAAATGAAGATAAAAAGGAACAACCCAAATGAAGATAAAAAGGAACAGCCCAAATGAAGATAAAAAGGAGTAGCCCAAATGAAGATAAAAAGGAACAGCCCAAATGAAGATAAAAAGGAACAGCCCAAATGAAGATAAAAAGGAACAGCCCAAATGAAGATAAAAAGGAACAGCCCAAATGAAGATAAAAAGGAACAGCCCAAATGAAGATAAAAAGGAACAGCCCAAATGAAGATAAAAAGGAACAGCCCAAATGAAGATAAAAAGGAACAACCCAATTGAAGATAAAAAGGAACAGCCCATATGAAGATAAAAAGGAACAGCCCAAATGAAGATAAAAAGGAACAGCCCAAATGAAGATAAAAAGGAACAGCCCAAATGAAGATAAAAAGGAATAACCCAAATGAAGATAAACAGGAATAGCCCAAATGAAGATAAAAAGGAACAGCCCAAATGAAGATAAAAAGGAACAGCCCAAATGAAGATAAAAAGGAACAGCCCAAATGAAGATAAAAAGGAACAGCCCAAATGAAGATAAAAAGGAACAGCCCAAATGAAGATAAAAAGGAACAGCCCAAATGAAGATAAAAAGGAACAACCCAATTGAAGATAAAAAGGAACAGCCCATATGAAGATAAAAAGGAACAGCCCAAATGAAGATAAAAAGGAACAGCCCAAATGAAGATAAAAAGGAACAGCCCAAATGAAGATAAAAAGGAACAGCCCAAATGAAGATAAAAAGGAATAGCCCAAATGAAGATAAAAAGGAACAGCCCAAATGAAGATAAAAAGGAACAGCCCAAATGAAGATAAAAAGGAACAGCCCAAATGAAAATAAAAAGGAACAGCCCATATGAAGATAAAAAGGAACAGCCCAAATGAAGATAAAAAGGAACAGCCCATATGAAGATAAAAAGGAACAACCCAAATGAAGATAAAAAGGAACAACCCAAATGAAGATAAAAAGGAGTAGCCCAAATGAAGATAAAAAGGAACAGCCCAAATGAAGATAAAAAGGAACAGCCCAAATGAAGATAAAAAGGAACAGCCCAAATGAAGATAAAAAGGAACAGCCCAAATGAAGATAAAAAGGAACAACCCAAATGAAGATAAAAAGGAACAACCCAAATGAAGATAAAAAGGAACAGCCCAAATGAAGATAAAAAGGAACAGCCCAAATGAAGATAAAAAGGAACAACCCAAATGAAGATAAAAAGGAACAACCCAAATGAAGATAAAAAGGAACAACCCAAATGAAGATAAAAAGGAACAATCCAAATGAAGATAAAAAGGAACAACCCAAATGAAGATAAAAAGGAACAGCCCAAATGAAGATAAAAAGGAACAGCCCAAATGAAGATAAAAAGGAACAGCCCAAATGAAGATAAAAAGGAACAACCCAAATGAAGATAAAAAGGAACAGCCCAAATGAAGATAAAAAGGAACAGCCCAAATGAAGATAAAAAGGAACAGCCCAAATGAAGATAAAAAGGAACAGCCCAAATGAAGATAAAAAGGAACAACCCAAATGAAGATAAAAAGGAACAACCCAAATGAAGATAAAAAGGAACAGCCCAAATGAAGATAAAAAGGAACAACCTAAATGAAGATAAAAAGGAACAACCCATATGAAGATAAAAAGGATCTTCATTTGGGTTGTTCGTTTTTATCTTCATTTGGGTTGTTTGTTTTTATCTTCATTTGGGTTGTTTCTGCTTCATTTGGGTTGTTTGTTTTTATCTTCATTTGGGTTGTTTGTTTTTATCTTCATTTGGGTTGTTTCTGCTTCATTTGGGTTGTTCGTTTTTATCTTCATTTGGGTTGTTCGTTTTTATCTTCATTTGGGTTGTTCGTTTTTATCTTCATTTGGGTTGTTCCTTTTTATCTTTTTTTGGGTTGTTCGTTTTTATCTTTTTTTGGGTTGTTCCTTTTTTATCTTCATTTGGGTTGTTTGTTTTTATCTTCATGCACAATCAGACTCCAGATTTTTTTCTTTTGAGGCTATTTCTCTGAAATTCTCTCCAAGGATTTTCAAATTTCTCTCCAAAATGGCCAAAAATATCCAAATACTCTCTCTCCAATAATTAGTTAATTACATGTAGACATGGGAATTAATTAGAAAATTGTAACCAAATAATTCAGGAGACTAATTCAATGCCTCAATAGTCGCCCGATAAACTTCACAACACACAACTGCATGCGTCTTTTTGCAGACTGACTTGCCAGCAAATAACAAGGGAAGTTTGGGAACATAGGAACTAAATAGGACTTTGACGAAGATTAATCCCCACTCGGGCCGCTCTGCATAATGTGTCTCTTGTCCCACAGAGATTTTAATTTGAGAGACAATTGCTCTCTAACCATGTTTGATGTTTCAAAGTTTGCAGCTTTGCGCAAAGTGAAATAAGTTGAAAAAACTGTAATTAACTAATAAATCACCATTAAAATAGCCATAAAGGATGCGCAGGCATCAGACAAGAACTATAAATTCTTCTCTAAGAATAAAGAAACCAAATATCCCAAGTAATAAAACATGTCCAAACTTGCCATTTTAATGGGAGTTTGTGACAATTATTTGAGCCCTTCAATTGAAAATGGTAAGAAATATCTATTTCTCCTAGGTATGCTACAATGTTATTTTGGAGTGAATTTATGATAGCTGATTTGATTATTGTTGAGAGAAATTTGGTTATTTTTGGAGAGAGCTGGAGATGCAAATGGATTTTACTTGACAAATAATTTGGAGATGTTTTTTGAGGGAAATTTATATCTTTGCAAGATCTTGGAGACTATTTCCTAAGGTTACATGTAATTTTTAGACATTTTGGAAAGTTCTGGTCATTTGGAGACATATTTGAAAATCTTTGCAGGCCAATTGTCCAGGGGTCCAGACCTCACTTCCTCAGACTTGCATTGAAGTTGGTACTCAGGGTTTCTGTGCCCAAAAAAAAATCAATTTTGAGAATCTCAGCTCTCTAGCTCTTATAGGTCAAAAGTTACGATATTTTGAAAGAAAGGTCAAACTGCCTTGATATCACCATTTTTGAAAGGTCATAACTTTCATATTATTAGCTCTAGAACAAAAAGTTTTAACATCTTGTTTTTCAGAATAAATTAGGCAACCTTCCTAGATTTACGGAACACTATAATTTTAACTTTGAATAATTAAATTTTAACTTTGAATATTATAAAGCTGTCAAAAATTTATTGAAACAAAAAAATATAGATTGACTACTTGGCTATAAGTTAAATTAAGTTAAGAGTTACTCTCACTCTCTCAGCAGCAGATTTAGAATGGTAGCGAACATAGGAACTAATTCAAAATCTGGAAAAATGAGAATGACTAATATTGAAACAACAAATCATAATTCCACAAATTAATAAATTTACTAATATAGCTAATATTTAGCAATAGTAAGTTGATTAATATATACTATTATTTATTAATATTAGTTAATGTTTATTAATATTTACTTATTTAATGTTGTAAATATTTAACATATTAGTAAAATCAATTTTGATAAATACTGATAAAAAAAGAATAATAAATTGTAGGTAGTAAATTTAATATTGGTAATGGTAACTATTAATGTTAGCAAATTTTCAATTTGTGAAACTCTACAACAATTTACCTTTTCAAAATTATGATTTTTACTTTTATTTTTTTTGTCTCACACTCCTGTGTGAATTCAAATATATCCCTATTAATATTCATAAATTTTATTTTTCTAAGCTATAGCCAAGTAGTCAATCAACATTTTTTGTTTAGAAAAAATTTCTGGTCAGGTGAGGGCTTAGTGGTCCCTAAGTCAATTAGGGACGTGAACTAGGAACCGATTCAAATACCTTCTTATTTCATGTCCCTAATTGATTTAGGGATTAGGGACCAGTAAGCCCTGGGGACAATTTAGGGACCACAAATTTACCAAAAATCTACACGGCTGCGTCATATTAAAACATTACCTAAATAAATATTAGCTATGCAGTTGTTTTGGGTTTTTTTTTCTCTGTAAGCATTTTTCCTTGTGGGGTTTATTCCTAGTGGGCTTCTTTCCAGTCACCTTTAGATATTAGTAATTTACGAAATTGCCAAACTGTTTTGTCAGATAGAATTTTTTTATCTTTCTCATTAAACTAATCTATTCAATTAAACCTGTATTCCAGAAAAGATTAAACAAACTAATCAATTTGTCTATTTGTTGATTAGTTGATCTCTAGAAATTGATTCCTGATCAAAAAATGATGCCTGAAGAGTTGAAGAATCCGACTGAGGCATCAAGAGAAAAATTCTGAAAAAATTCTCCAGCAGTGATTAAATAATTGACAGAGAAATCTAATTATTTTATATATAAACTTTTCAGCATAGGTGACATCAATCTGTTTGTTGTTTACAATGTGATTCATAGAGTAAGGTTGTGTCAACTCTACAGAATAATTGTAAACATACATCTCTACTGTTTGAGCCTCTATTTGATAACATTGAAAGATGTTTGGTCATGACAGAGTAGTTGCAAAAGGCATGCTTTGTTTATCTTTGCTCTTTGTGTATTGTGTGATAGGACTAGTAGTGTATCCATTTCTTCAGAGTGGCAGCACGTTGTTGAATGTTTTTCCCAATCCATTGTTTGCTATTGTAGGTTGTGCAATTGTTATGTTCACAATAGTCTCTGCTGCTGTTGTGTATATCAGAACAAGTGTAGAAGCGAGTTGAGTGCTACAGTAAAGTTCTCTTGAACATCAATTTTGAAATGATCAATATTAGCTTTATTTATCTATGAAGTCTATTGTTAATTTATTTATATAATTTTCCATTTCTCTACTCTATATTATATTTCTCACTATTTAGTAAATAGTCTGCCTAGTGCAATACTAAATGGTTATTTATTTTATTATTGCTGCTTGAGATAAAACATTTTTTCGTATTTAAGGCTTAATACCCATTAATTTTTGTATATAATAGTCATGAATATTTAGGCCGTTTCTGTTTTATGTGACTTTTTTTTCACAAAAGTTATTTGTTGCTATTTTTGGAGTAAAATAATATAAAATTCATAAACTAGTCATTTCACCTAAAATTAATTATTTATAGCTTTCTTTTCACTGAAATGGATATAGAAATGTTAAAAAAGTGATAAATCAAATTCATTCCTAACCACCTTCAATAATTTACTTTGCAGATTACAGTCTAATGTTAAAGCAAACAAAATGAATTGCTGTAAATGGTTAGTAATTGGCGTCACTGGGGTGACAGGTGGCGGTAAATCACGACTGGTCACTTTTCTCTACCAAAACCTGCCTCAAACAACCAGACTGCTGAGACAAGATGATTACTTTTTGCCTGAAGATTCCCCCCTTCACATCCCTTGTCCTGGTGATGGAAAATGTGGTCAGTTTAATTGGGACAGCATTCGCTCTGTAGACTGTGATAAAATGGTTCAAGATATCTATGAAATAACTAGCCATCCTCCAGTGAGTTCTCGTCCTGAAATTACATTCACCAACATGTCTGTTACGGATCATGTTGATGAAGTGAGTAGAGGTTCAGATAATCTTGGTGATGTATTGCCTGCAAGACCCATTCTTCTGTTAGATGGCTTCTGCTTGCTAGATGTGGAGAGAGTGCTCAGACTGACAGACTCGGTCTTCTTTTTCACTTTGGACAAAGAAACTTGCTATCAGCGCAGACTTACCAGAGAGTTCATACCACCTGATGGTCCAGGTTACTTTGACGTTTGTGTTTGGCCGATGTACCAGCAGTACCTCGAGAGAGCACAAACTAGGTACACTGAAACCACTTCCATTCAGTTCTTAGACGCTACGGCTAAAATAGACAATAAACAAATCTTGGATAAGATTATTTCTATGAGTCATAGGAGTTGATTAAAATAATTAATTTTACTCTATTAAACTCTTAACTGAAGGAGAAATTTTTGTGGGCATTTTTATGATATTTGATTCATCAATTTTATGCAAGTGCCATTAGGCCAGTATGGGTAATTATATTTTAAATATGTAAGTTTATTTGCTAATATGTGCCTTACTTTTTCACAATTATAATAACCCTATGTATTGCATATAAGATCTTCTTATTGCTATATATAGCTGCTTAAAATGTATTTCTTATTTAGTGAAGCTTGACTATTCTATATAGATCAGTATAGAAATAATATCACAGTGCCTATAAATATTAAATAGCTTGAACAAGCAGACTAGAGTATACATTTGGCAGTTAATTAAAAACACTCAATGTTACTGAATACTTTTTATAAAAATTTTATAATACTCGAACCTTTACTTAATTATTTTGTACTTATTTTCCATCAGTAATCTGACGGACATTCCACAATTAAGCATTTGTTCTATAAATCCATTGCATTTTCTACAGGGAGGCCATAAATTTCCATTCATAGGTTTTTTTTTTTTCATTGAACTAACATTTTTATTTATATAATGTGTTCTTTATGCTTACTATTGTTTAGAATACACTTATTAATGCGTGATTTGTAGATCATTCTTATTAACATGTTAAATAATGGAATTTTTCGTTTATGATCGAAAATGAGGAACTGCTCAATAACTCAGAATTTACCCTACGTAGCTACCAGAATATGTTGATGGAAATGAGTGTGTTTGGTAATTTAAGATTGACAATTTACCTACAAATTTAATCATGTTTTGACAAATAATAAGTAGTTTAACTAAAAATAGAAGTTGTGAGGAGATACAGAAAAGTACCACAATCTATACCAATAATTCCCCTCGTGTGTTTATTTATTTATTTAGTGCATAGAGTAATGATGTACGCTGGAGAGAGTTAAAAAGGTGCCTGCACACCAAAAAAAAAAGATTGCAAGACTTGAGGCGAGAAAGTAAGCCATAAGAGTGATGCCACACATTGATTTAGGCAACTCGCTTCAGAGAAACCATCTTCAACTATCTTTCACTCTACAGTCTTTCTCTCTTTCTTGCTCGCTGCCAGTGTGTGCACTCCCGTGCAATGTGCATATCCATGTTATCCAATTCAATCTTTCTTGCTTGCTTTAAATATTTTGGTGTGCAGGCGCCCGTAGTGTTGCAGGATGGTGAAAACGACAGTGTATAATCTTATTTTGTTAAGTAATATCCTTAATCAATGGAACTGACGCCAGATTGACAGTCACTTGAATCCAAAATAAGGAATTGACCGTCCTGCAAGACTCGAGATAATTTTGGCCACTGACTCACCATTTGATTTGGTGTCCGCTTTTACACGATGGGTATTAAACATGAAGAATGTAACTATGATACGTACGGGAATGTATTGTCTTGATTATTTGAATTCCCCTGTTTTTATTCAATTTTTTTAATCTGTAAAATAAATTTGATCAAGCAGAACATTTAATTTTAATTGAATTCATCAAAAGTAACCTACCTAATAACGGCTAATAAATTGGTATTGATGATAACCTGTTGTTTTTAATAGGAAAGTACTCTAGTTAAGTACTAATTTTTAAATATTTATTCAGGAGAGTAGCCTCTTTTATAGTTCTTTTCTATGTTAAAATAATTTTTAATTCAAAGGTGGAAGTTTTATCTAACTTATTCAGACATTATTTTTAAGTCTGGTATTCTATTTTTATAAATGATAGATTGTCCATAGTATCTGATTCGTTTCATTATATATTTTTGAAAAGTGCACTGTTTATAATTATCCTATTTTAGTGAAATTATTTGATGTTGGATTCATCAATAATTTTTTGTTTGGGGCTATTGATAAACTTTTCTACCTTCATGAGCTTACTGATAGGTATGGTGGTAGGCTGTATTATATTAGGTAAACTTTTTTGCAAGACTGACTACTAATTCGAAAAATATTCTTCTCTGAAATAAAAAAATACACATTCTGATAGAATATCAAACAACAGCCATTACTTATTTATTAATATCATTAAATTTTCTTAGCGTCATATAGTAAATTTCGGGTATCGGACTGTTCGATCATCAAAAAACAATATGAAGTTATTTTAATTAACTTATTTTGAATTAATAACCACGATACTATACAGGTATCCTGGATACGTATTAAACAGGGAAGTTAAATAAAAATTATTTTATACTTGTTTCTTAAACCCATGTTGAACCCCAAAAATTCTTTAATTAGGTACCTAACGTAATTAACGAATTATCGGTCAGTTTCACATCTTCGGTTATACTTATAAAAAAACACGATATAGCTTAACCCTATAATAATTATTGTTATTAACATAACAATTAGGTATATCATAATATCGGTTTGTTTTCTATTACCGCAAATGTGGAAACGATCGATAATTCGTAACTTACCCAACCTACCTATAATATTCAACAAATGAAATTTTCCGCAAGGAGATAGACTTCTCAGACCACTGTATGATCACGGCCTACTTCAAAATTAGGAAACAGGTGAAGGTTAGACAGGGTGACGGATGGCATGAAAGAGAGTACTTCAGATATACAACTGAAAGAATAAGAAGATACAGGAGACAGGTGGAGGAGAAGTTGAGTGATGGACAGGACGGAAATTTGGAAGTTATTAATGATGTTATGAGGCAGGCAGCAAAGGAGAATCTACAAGTCAAGTATAGGCGAAAGGAAGGAGCAGAAGGAGGGAAGGAACAACCTTGGATAAATGAAGAAATAAGAAAAGGAATTAATGAAAGAAGGAGATTGAACAAGGTCCATAGGAGTTGGAGGATGGAGATTGGCAAACAGGAAGCATGGAACAGGTATAAGCAGCAGAAGATGAAGGTAGCATGTCTGATAAGAGAACAGATGCAAATATATGAGGACAAGATTGTAAGTGGGATCAGAAGAAATGGAAGGTGCGGAGGACTCTGGGAGAATATTAACAAGTTGAGAGGAAAAGAGATGCATAGGAAGGAATTCGCAATCTTCGGGGAGAGTGGAGAGCGGCTGGGAGAGGAAGACATGAAGAGGGAAATGAGCTTGTTCTGGGGAGGAGTTTACCGGAGACACCCAAATAGAATGGGAGAGATGTGGAATGAGGTGGAGAAGAGGAATTATAACGGTGAGCTCAGAAGAAGAAGAATCATGGAGGGAGAGGAAGAGGAAAGAGATAGACAGAGGACATTACCAAGGATCGTGGCAGACCCATACAGAAGAATAAAGGTGGCAGCAATCGATTTAAGCAAGGAGGACATTGGAAAGGCAATAAAGAAACTGAAGAATGGGAAAGCAGGAGGACTGGACGGCATGAAGGCGGAGATGTATAAGGTGATGGAGGAAAGTGATGTGGTGCTGGGAAGATTGGAGGAAAGTTACAGGAGATTGATTGAGGAAGGAGACATCCCTGAAGGTTGGAAAACCACACGAACTGTAATGGTGCCAAAGATACAGAAACCAACCGTATCAGACATGAGGCCCATTGCCATAACAGATGTCTCCTACAAGATACTGATGGGAGCCCTGAGAGATAAGATAGAGGGACATGTGTTTGAGAGCGGAATGAGGAGAGATGAACAGGCAGGATTCACGGCAGGGAGTAACATTGTGGACAACTTGTATGTGCTACAGGAGTGTGTGCAGGAGAGCTACAGGAGGAAGGAGATGATGGTTGTTGTTGCAGTTGACTTCAAGAAGGCTTTTGACTCTGTTAGGAGAGAAACAATTCTGGAGGTGCTGAAGGAGTATAGGATACCGGGGGAGGTGCTGGAGGTTTTCAAGAGGGTGTACTGTGAAGATAAGACGAGAGTGGAATTGGGTGAGGATAGGCATGTGGAGATAGAAGTGGAAAGCGGGATCAGACAGGGATGCACAGCATCAACACTTCTGTTCAAGTTGCTCACCTATAAGATGATAGAGGCACTGAGGAGACGGATTGAGGGGGTGAGGATTGGAGGAACACGTGTTGCATGCCTGTTCTATGCTGACGACGGGTTGATACTGACGAGAAGCGTCAGAGAGGCAGGAGAGGGAGTTGTGGAGCTGACTGAGGTTGCGGAGAGATATGGGCTGGAAATTAATGCAAGGAAGAGTCAATGCATGATCTTTAACTCAGATGAGGCAGTGGTAGAGGTAGAAGGGATAGCGGTTGTTGAGGAGATGAGGTATTTGGGTGTAAAGGTGCAAGGACAGAGGAATTTATTTAAAGGACAGAGAGAGCAGATGGTTACGACAGCAAAGAAGATGAGCATGCTCACTAGCAGTGTAATAGAGAAGAGCTGCCACAGAGTGCTGATTGGTAAGGGATATTGGAAGGGAGTGGTGTTGCCGAGAGTGCTGTATGGCTCGGAGGTGGTGAGAATGAGGGTGGAGGATATACGGGAGATTCAAAAGCAGGAGAATGCAGCCATGAGAAGAATGCTGGGAGCGCCAAAATGGGCCACAGTAGCTGGAATGAGGGGTGAGGTTGGCATTGGCACAGTAAGGAGCAGGGTGGCCAGAGGAAGAATTCAGTATGCGAGAAGAGTGGAGCAGGGAGATAATAGGATGCTGCGGATGATCATGGGAAGCAGCAGAGAAGGAAGAAGAAGTGAGTGGTGGGAGGAGACTAGAAGGTGTTTGCAGTGGGCGATGGTGGGAGAGGAGGAGTTGAAGGAGATGAGCGGAAGTGAAGTGAAGAGAAGAGTGGCCAGAGTGGTGGAAGCTGAATGGAGGATGGAGATGGAATCTAAGAGTAGTCTGAGGATATACAGGAGGTTTAAGCTGGAGATGAGAGAGGAGGACTATGGTGGGAGCTTGGAGTCGAGAATTTGGTTCGCTGCTAGAACCAACTGCATGAGACTTGGCGACAGAAGGTGGGGAGAGAGTAGGGAGTGCAGGCTGTGTGATTTTGAACTTGAGGACCAGCAGCACTTTGTACTCGATTGTGACAGGCTGGAGGAAGTTAGGAGAGAGGCAGTGGAGCTACAGAGACCGAGAGTGATGGATAGAGAGGAGGTGATGGGATGTTTTCTGTTTGGAGAACAAGGTGAAGCGGAGAGGAGAGGTATAGTGCTGAGGATGTGGAGGGCGAGAGAGAGGATGATGAACGTGGAGGAATGAAGAGGTGGGATGACTGAAGCGGACGAATAAACAGAACATGAATCGGTGTTGCAGGAAGAAGACTGCAGACCTGACAGCAAAGGAGACCTCTGCAAATATACCTCATTGGACATTGGACGCAAGTTAGTCATTAGTGCAGTAGCAAGATTAGTGCAATTTTTGTGAACACCTAGGGATTAGGTGTATTTAGGTAAATAGGGTCTATTAGGTAAATAGGTAGTGATTTGGTGCAATTACCTATGCACCAAATGTGATGGGCTGTCTGGACCCCAGGACCTGAAGAGACAAATGGAGATATTATGAGGCTATGAGCCTGTTACCTCACCTGTGAGCCACACTATTTTACTTGAGAAGTTGAGATTATCAGACTATTCAATGATTTAATAAATTGATTGGTGATTTAAATTTTCATAGTAAATTAGTATTAGTAATGATTGGTAGAATTACTAAGTATTGCCTGTATTGGTACCTATAAAATTTCTACCAGTCTGCAATTTTACAAAGTGTGTCAACAGTCAAGTCAGTCTCCAAAAAATTTTCAAATCTGATAAATGATAATTTTCAAATCTGATAATTATGAATTATCGGTCAGTTTCATATCTTCGGTTATTTAAGAAAAAACGATATTATATATTTTTTAAATTGGTATCCCTGATAGGCTGATCCCTGCAGAGTGCAGCACTGCAGGCCAGTTTGTATTTCTGCAGAATATGGAACATTTTTCCCAGTCTGCAGAAACTGGTAAAGTCACTAAAGTCAAAAGTGTTTGTAGAGAATAGAGATCTTTTATTTTGTTTGTAGCAAAATTAATGTAAATATAGGAATTAATTGAAAATTGTTCGGAGAGAACCAGACTGGAAAACATAAATTTTAACAGAGTTACTCCTAACTTCATGCATTCCCATTAGTGATGTTTATCATCACAACAAGCCCAATTGTGAAGCTTAAATGACTTATTTTACATTAGTTTTCACTGCGGAGTGCGGAGTTGAAATTTATAAAATAATTTACCGATTTCTGCATTTTTTAATGTTAAAATGAGTAAATTTTGTTCATTCTAAATTCCTAACAGAGTTACTAGTCAATCTGAAATGAGTTATTATTCCACTCTGGGGAGAGAATATCCCAAATATCTCCCATATTATTATTCTGCAGACTGACATTTTTCCAAGACTCTCTGCGGGAGTTTTTTATTTGAATTTTAGAAATTGAAGATCTCTGCGGGAGATCATGAGACATGAATTAATTCCTATGCTTAGTATGTTACCATTAATTTTGCTGCGGGAGATTTTGAATTAATTCCTATGTTACCATTAATTTTGCTGCGGGAGATTTTGAATTAATTCCTATGTTACCATTAATTTTGCTGCGGGAGATTTTGAGTTAATTCCTATGTTGCCATTAATTTAGCTGCGGGAGATTCTATATCTGCTGCTGAGAGCCAGTCTGCAGAAACTGGTGAAGTGTTCGTAGAGATCTCTTATTTTGTTTGTAGCAAAATTAATGTAAATATAGGAATTAATTGAAAATTGTTCGGAGAGAATATCCCAAATATCTCCCATATTCTGCAGACTGGGCTGAGAGTAGCTGAGTAGGAGAGTAACTCTTTTTCAAAATGTAATCTCTGTGGGAGAAGAGTCTGGTGAACTCCTCTGACTTTTTCAAAAATCTGAGAAATAACTGCCAAATTTTTCATCAATTTGTCTAGTCCTCCAACATTTTTCCAGTTTCTCCTCCAAAAATTAATGGTAATATAGGAATTAATAGCAAAATATCCTCCGACATTGCAGGAATTTTTTTATTAGTGAAATTGAATATCTCCCGAGATATCATTGGAATTTACCACCAAATACAATCTGGTTCAAGGCCTCAATAGTTGCCGGATAAACTTCACAACTTCATGCATCTTTTGCAGACTAAAATATAGGTAAAAGGAGCCATTTTAAGATGTTTTTCGTGAATACGGAATACCATTTGTTGTGGTGTGGAATTGCTTCGTTTTCGAGATATAGCACAATTAAATGTTTGGTAGCCTAGTAGAGCCCCAGTCTGCTAAGTGTCAAATCTGTCACCAAGGTTTCATATTTCAGGACAATTTGTCTCCAAAATGACCAAATTTCTTCAAAATGTCTCCAATAATAACATGTAAATATAGGAATTAATTAGAATATAGGCACCAAGATCTTGTTTTGATGAATTTTCCCTCAGATATAGTCTCCAAAGATCTTTGGCGACAATGACATGGATGCGCTTTGCAGACTGGGTAGAGCCGTAGAGGTAGGAATCCTCAATCCAGTCTGCAGAAAGCCAGAAACTGGTAAAGTGTTCATATAGATCTCATATTCTGTTCGTAGCTAAATTAATGTGAATATAGGGATTAATTCAGAAGTGTTTGTAGCAAAATTAATGTAAATATAGGAATTAATTCAAAATTAATCAGAGATAATATCCCAAATATCTCCCATATTCTGCAGACTGGCAAATTGGGTAGGAATAACATTAAGATTGTAGAAAACACAAGGCTTTGACAGAAAAGTCAGAAAAGCCAGGTCCTGGCTTTTCTGACTTTTAAATTTTTGTGACGTAAAATCTTTGTGCTATCACTGCTATGAAACCGTTAATGTAGTTTACTGTATCTGCAAGTTTGTTGTACTCCATGACAGAGTCCATGTTACAGAGTTTGTCTGTAAAAGCCAATTAATTGGCTTAGATTTCAAAAGGTCAAAACTCAAATATGTCTAATTGGCTTAAAATTTTGAATCAATTCCTATTTTCCCATGTTTATTTGAATTATTTCGGCTTGAAATATTAAAAAAGTGAGCCAAATTAGCTTGGCTCGGAATTTTGTGAAATTTCAGCTCAAAAATTGGCTTACAATTTTCCTGCCTCTGAAACATAGGTTGTACTGCACACATCATGACTGGTATTTGTTTAATGACCTGACAGGGGGGTGCAGCCTCCCTGATATACGTATTTCACGGGATTTGTGTTATTATATCTGAAATAAACTGCAAATGTACCTTTGTAGACCCCTCAACAGGCTCAACTTAACCTAACCTATCAGAAACTTCACTGCTCTACCAGTCTGCAGAATATGGGACATTTTAACATTTTTTGTGCGAATATTTCTTAATTTCCTCTTACATTTATATATATTTAACAGTATTTTATGGAGAACAGAAGCCAGAATAGAGGATTTCTTTGAGAACAGTTTACCAGTTCCTGCAGTCTGGTAAATTCACTAAATCTCGAAAACAAAGCTATTCCACAACAAATGGTATTCTTGAAAAAAAATGTAATGGCTCCTTTTACCTATTTTGAGTGTCAAAATATCGAAATTCGGAGGTGGACTAAAAACACAAATTTACCCTTAATTAGATACATGTAATTGATGTAAACATAGGATGATAGAAATTAATTAGGAAATTGTCTCCCAAGTTTCTGAATCCAAAAACTAACAAAACTACAAAGAATCAGAGATGTATTTTCCCTTAAAAAGATCATCAGAGATCTTTCATCGAATCATCTTTGGTGACATCACTGACATGGACGTGCTTTCCCTTTTTTCCAGACTCGAATTAGGCCAGTCGCCAGACTGTATTTCATGGTATATACTAAATTCCACCATCTTGTTAGTGGAATTTTAGCTATTTATTCCTATGTTACCATTAATTTTCGATGGATAAATTGGGAAAATATTGGTGGCAGGTGGATCAGTGATCAATCAAATTACCAGTCTGAATAGAAGGTCTCCACATAGTCTCAGACCTAGAATTTTTTTTACAGAAATTGGGATGTGTGTCCAGCAAATAATGAGGAACATAGGAATTAATGAATTAAATAGGTCTTAAGCGCAGGAATAATCCACAAATCCTGCCTAATTTTTCAGACAGATCAAATTATGGGAAATTGTTGGTGGATTTTTCCAGCTTCTTGAAAAAAGTCGGTGGGATTTTGTGCACCAAATACAGACTGGGAATTAGACAGTGCTAGTTCAATTCTTAAGACTAAAATAATTTCAACATAGAATTTTGTTTTAAAATAATAAGCTTATAATTTGAAGGTATATTTTGTATGGTTTTAAAGATTTTTATGATCAAAAGGTAACAAAACAGGTTTTACTTGACTTGCTAATTTTTGGCCCGAAGAAAAAGAAAGTACACCATTCGTTTTGAATGACAACCGGATTGGCATCATCAATTCACAATTAAATATAAAATATTCCTGTTAAAGTATAAAATTAGATAAACTTATTATAAAACGTTTTTATACTTCAGGAAACAAATTAAATCCTAAATAAAGACCAAACATGCATTGTTTGTTCATAAAACACAAATTGGAAATCAAAAGAGTATTAAATCTTTCCTTTCTTCATTGTCAGATTAGTGTATCAAACAATTATTGCACACAGAGTATCAATAACATTAAAAGCATATAGAAAAATACATTCTGAACTGAATTTTATTTGCTTTGCAGAATAATGATGCTAGACACAATATTATGTAATAAACTTATTCGCAGTGCCTCGAGACCAGACTGCAGGAACTGGTAAACTGTTCTCCAAGAAATCCTCTATTTTGGCTTCTGTTCTCAGTAAAATACATGTAAATATAGGAGGAAACTAAGAATTGTTTGCACATAAAATGTCCCATATTTTGCAGACTGGTAAAAATTAAGTAAGTTCAGAACTTCAGAGTTATTTAGCAGTTGAAGGTTCTGGGTTCCACATTTTGATCATATAAGAAACTGCTCTAAGAGACTAGGCCTAATTATAATTTAATTTATAAATTTATTTATAGGCCTAATTGTGACTACCTAAATGTCTGATAACTCGGAACTTAATCTAAATTTATTCACATTTTTTTCTCAAGACCCAGTTTGCATAATATGGGACATTTAAAAGAAATTATTTTCCTCAATTGTAAATTGAATTAGATAGTGGTTAATATTGATCATTTCACCATTTTTTTCCTTAGAAAAGTAGCATATATTTTTTCCAATTTTAAATAATGCCTAAATGTAAAAGTAAAGCAAGACCTTACTGCTCTATCATCAATGACTGCCAAACTGCACTCTGTGGGCGTCAGCGGTACCAAGAAGAAATATTCACTAAAATATATCAGAAAAGTCCAGTAAGAACTGGTGTTAACTTCCAGTTAGAGCTTGGAGAGACTTCAGTGAGTTGCAGTAGAGTAAGATGAAGGGGATGTTTTGAGTAGGTAGGATATGTTCTGATTCATTAGACTATTCGACACATTTCATCATGTTTGTCAAGGTATTTATTTTTTTAGTGAACTTGTTATTTTGATTGGTATCCATGATACCTGCAGGTATCATGGATACCAATCAAAATAACAAGTTAACTAAAAATTATATACTTTAACAAACATGAAATGTATGGAATAGTCTAATAAATTTTATTTATAACTAATCTTATAATTTTTATGAATACATTTTGCTGAACAGCAAATGATAAAATACTTTGTAAGCGAGGGATGAAATAGCATTATTTGAATTTTATTTTTGGTAATAACTGTAGTCTCATAAGTTGCTCAATTAGCTACTAGTTGTATTTTTCATCATTCTAATTAAAATTGTGTTTTTCACTGACTGCATTATTTTTGGCCAACATAATTTGAATATGTTATTCATTTTCTGATGAATATTACTCAATCATCATTATTTCTTTTCATGAAAGCATTGGCAAACTCCATTAAGATCTTTCTATGGGTTATATCTTGCCTCAATTGTCCCAAATTTAACTAATGGTTTATTTAGAAAGTTTCTTTCCTTTTTCTTGATGAAATATCTTTCACTTCTCAAATTGCTATCTCTACTCTTAAATTGAATATCACATGCCATAGTTTTGAGATATTAGACCAGTGCTTCTTAACCTTTTTGAAGGAACCGAACCCTGCAAGCTCCAAATATGCATTCACCAAACCCTTGTAGTTGGAAAAGTAAAATGTGTTACCCCATTCAAATACAAACATAAATACATAACTATTGCATATACTGAATTAATAAAGAACTGTGCCATGCATCATTTATTCAAGTATCAAAACGAGCAGAACATGAATTTCGCATATGAATAAAAAACATTATGAACCAAGTGGCTGAACCCCTGGGGTTCGATCGAACCCCAGGTTAAGAACCACTGTATTAGATAAAAGAATTATATTAATATGAGGTTTGAAATATTAATTCCGTCAGGACCGTCAGCAGTTATTCTAATTTATCATTCAGTATTATTTCATCAGGTTAGTTTGGTGTAGTTACCATGTTATGTCTATTATTTTATCAAGTTTCAGAGAATTTCTTGATGAAGTCGGTAAGTCAATGCAAACCAATTGTTGTTGATTATCTCCTCTGTTTCTAGCGTGGATTTCGTGTTGCTTCTTTTGATCTGGAACCTAAGGAGAATAGGTACCTGCTGTGTTCTCTCGACACATCTCCTTATTCCATCTCCATCTTTGACACTCTGGGCACTTTGGGTGCAAGCAACTATGCAGATTTTCAGTCTGTCTTCAAACTTGTCAGTAGATGCAAAAGAAAAAATCCTACTTCTATCACAGATTTTGGAACTGTAAGTTTGTGCTTTATATGTACTCTTCAATAATTAAGACATATGATGTACTTGCCTTCTCATAAATAGAATGTAAGATCGTAAACCAAAAATAAATAATCTTATTACCTCACTAAATCTCAATTATTTTTAACAGACAAACACAATAGTAAGTCTAAGGTATAAATATACTACAAATTTTTATGTAATTCTATTCATATTAATATCATTTCATGTTCTAAATGATAGTTATTATGTTCTACTATTCTCAGTAAAATTTGCTCCATTTATATTTATCCCGCAACATCCACATAATTATTTAATTTCTATTTCATTCCAGTATACTTGTATCCAATGGTATCCAAAGGATACAGGCATTTTCACCACATCTTCTTTCCATGCGTGCAATATTCAAGTTTGGGATACAAACAGAATGAAAATAGCTGAGGAAATAAATGTTGGAGTGCCTATTAAGTATCACGACATGAGCAAAACTGGCATTGCTGCTCTAGCTACTCGTAGAGGTGATTTTACTTTTACTCCTCTGTAGGTAGTATTTATGAAATTACTCCATTTACAACATAACTATTTACTTTCTGATCAGTTATCTTAACTGATCTGATCATTCTGAATTTCTGATGGAAACCATGATTGTTTTATCCGCCTTTTTTAGAATTCTTTGCTAAAACTTGTTTGAAATATTTACCTTACATAATTAGATAGTTAATATTAATATTTTATTCAGGTTTGCGTCTGGTTGATTTGAGAACAGGTTCTTCAATTCACAAAACTGCTCACAATGAAGAGAACAAGGAGAGGGTCAATCAAATTAAGTGGCATCCTGCCCAGTCTAGTATTGTCACTGCCGGCTATTCCGATGGGAAAATACGGTATTTCTTTGTCATATGCTGAGTAATTAGAGTATGTTGCAAATTATCTGATAGATCCTCAAATTTTCGGACATGTAAGAAAAAAAAAATTATGATACCTAGTAAGTGTCATGTATACCAAATGAAATAATGACTTAAAATATTAAATTGTTCATTTTTTGTATGTCCGAAAATGTGAAACTTTCCTATAATTGATACCTTACCCTATCTAGCCCCCACATACTATTTTATAAAATGAATCCTCCTGCTTTTTTAATATATTGATATTAACTTTATTTTATAATAGTGTTGTTGTACATTTCAGTTTATGGGACGTTAGATCTAGCAAAGAGCCCCTGCCTTTACTCTCAAGGTTTAAATCTGAACCTGTCAAAAATTTGCTCTTTTGCCCCAACAATCGAACTTTGGTTTCTGTTCACCGCGATGTGTTAAAAATCTGGGATACTTTCGATATTGGACGAGGGGAACGAACAATTCTTCTTGGAACTACTGATGAAAGATGTGAGTTGATACTATTAGTCATCAAATGCTTTACTAATTTTAACTACCATGAATCTTGTTTAAACATATCTGTATTCGTTTTAACATGTCTAAACTTGTTTTGAACATTTCTGACTTGTTTTAACATGTCTGAGCTTTTAATTCTACTTCCTCATACAACAATTACCATTACATTCTGACTTCTTTTTTTCAGATCATTTGGCTGACGGGCCGACAAATATAAATTGCATAGCAGTATCAGCAAAATCTAATTTGATCTTTATATTCAAACAATGTGAACTCTTCACCTACGATTTGGTGAAAAGGAAACTGCACACACATCCCTCAATTTGTCAAAATATTTCAGAGGTTATTCTGGATGAATATAATCCTAGTCGTTTCCTGACTCTTGATGAGATGGGTACTCTTGACGTGCTCTCTTACAACCACAAAGACGGAAAGATGGGAGAAAGGTCTCCTTTCGATTACAAGGAAGATATGTTTTATGATCGGGATCATTTTATAGCCAATTATTCAAACCCAAAGACTCCTGTTTCTATTAAACCTCTTCAAAATAAATCTAAAGGAGTCCAAGAAACAAAGAAACCTGATCAAAAAAGCAGAAATGAAATACAAAATGTTGGAGAGAATAGTCACCACGTTAAGGAAACTGGCAACAAGAGTGCTAAATCTAAGAGCAAGTTTTCTAATTCTACAAAGGCAGAAAAAGATAAACCTACCCAAATAGAAACTCCTTTTCAGAGTAAAGTTTACGAAAAGAAACTAGCGGAGAGAAAAGAGTTGTGGGAGAAATATTTAAAGGAGTCTCCAATTCTCTCCAGAATGCTCCATAGCTCCACGGAGGAAGGTTTTCCAGACGAATGGAGTAGTGGAGAAGACTGACTCACTTTCAGTTCTTTTATTCCTAATATAAATGTTAGCTTTATTATTTAAACTAATATGTTAAGAAAAAGCACAAAATTAGGTTCGAGGCATTGGAGGCCCTTTTATTATCCTCTTCAGTCTTCATTATTATTTTGTTTTGGGGTTCACTATCTTCATAGTTTTGAGTAGGGTTGTGATGATGTGCTTTTAAAATAATGGATCCGAAAAAAATAGATTGACAGAATTAAAAAGTATTGAATGGTTCTAAACAAGTGGTATATAGTACTCGATACCATTTCATTTTGTCTGTGATATTCTAAGATCTATGATTTTAAAAACATATTGTCACAACTCTAGCTATGTGTATAGATTCTTCAGTTTGAAGAAATTTCGAGCTTTATTTTTTGTATCGTTTTCTTCTCTCATGATAGCAGTTCATATTCATGATTCAATTATTCTTATAAAAAAATGAAACTCTTAAGTGTTTTCACTGTCCATTTAATCAGTGAATATAGGCAATAGTAATTAGCTACCCATTTATAATCATTAAGATTTACAAGACGGTTTACTCAACATATTAAAGTGCAAACTGCACTTTTTACATTTTGATATCTTTTGATTGATCTCCCTAAATTTAATTGCTATAATTAATTAAATTTCTCTCATTTCAGACACTAATTATACTATCTTTGTTCTGAATTATGAAATATATCTAATAAACAATGAGTGTTCAAATTAAGAAGGAAGTAGAAAGTAATTCCTCGGAAGATGTTAACAGTGACGGGATGGACAGTGGACTGGATTCTAAAGCCGAACTCTGCGTCAACTTCAAGGAAGAAAATGACGAGGATGAACTCGGTGAATATGACAGCGCGGCAGAAATAAATGAACAGAGAATGGATGAGGGAGACGGAAATGTGAACACGTCTGAATATGAATCCATGTTCAACCAGATATTGGTGAATGGTGTTAGTTATCTAGAATGTATTCTGTGCTTTAAAAGACTCAAACAATCCTCCATAAGACAACATTTCAAAACTCACGCCGGTGTCAGACCACACCCGTGCGATCTTTGCGGCAGTCGTTTCACAAGAAAAAATGACGTGCTGAGACACAAGCGAATAGTTCACCGTAAAATAAGACCATTCTCATGTGAGCGGTGCAACAAGATATTCTCCAGCCGCACCGGTTTGGAGACCCATCTCAACAACCACGACAAGAATGTCACTTACGACTGCGGTATTTGCGGCTTCAAATTTGGAAAGAAGGAGTACTATGAAAATCACATCAAGTTTCTTCATCCCCCTGAAGGTGGAGTCCCTTCGAATAGTCAGGAGGAATTGGACGACTTGAATGAGAAGACAGAAAATGGAGAGGACGCTTTAGACGAAATACCAGAAGAAGATAATATTGCCGAAAAAACTGATGGAAGCGACTCCAAAACAATGAGGAATAATGACAGCATCACCTCATTTGTGCAGTTAAGAACAGAGTCTCAGTCTGATTGCAACACTGAAACTCTAGTTAATAAAATTTTAGATGCTGCCATTCAACAATCTAAGAATGCTCTTCAAAGCATCTCACCTGCCTCTTCTCAGTACTTTCTGCCTAAGGAGAAGAAGCCTAACTCTGTGCGAGTGTGCATCTCCACCTCAGTCAACGGGTCTCCCAAAGAGTTCCTCATTGACGTCTTTGCGGAAAAGTCTTTTGATGTCGAGAGTCCCTCTGGTATGCAGATGCTTTTCAATTTAGTCAGTGAGGTGTGTGCGGACCAGGGGCCTCTCGATGGACAAATAGAAGTTCAGTACCACAAAACTTGAACATTTTGAACTCTCTGAACTACACTCTAGGTAGCTTATCTATTTTTGAAAGCATACAACTTGTGTGAACATACAACTTGTGTGAACATATCAGTACAGGACTTGACTTGAACATGTTGATACTTTTTTTGAACATGTTTATACTTGTTTTGAACACATGTTGTTACTTGTTTTGAACATGTTGATACTTGTTTTGAACACATGTTGTTACTTGTTTTGAACATGATATAATTTATATGAGAATTATCTTTTCCTAATAAAAATGATAAACATACAAACTGCTGTTTCAATACCAGAAACATGTTTCTTATTTTTAGGGAGGTGTTACTTTTTCACAAATGTGCTGAATGCATTTTGTAAAGTTCACCTACAGGGTTTTACAGCCCTGAAATACCCTGTTTCTAGTTTTTAAATTATTTGATTCGAAATTGACACCAATGTGTTATAAGTGTTCAGTTTAGAATTTCTAAGAGAATTGTCACTGACTTTGATTACATTTCATGGAATGACTTTCCTTTCTGACTATTTCTTTCAGTCCCTTGTACTTAATTTCTTTTTGACGTCAGCGATATGGCCTTTGGTTCCGAAGCAGACGTTAAACCCTTCATTAAATTAACTATATCAACATCTGTAAACTTTTTGAATTACTTGCCTAGATACAATGAGAGCTATAGTATCTTATCACATAGCAAATTACACATTTTCTAGTGCATAGAAAATAAAACCCTATTTATTAACTGAAGGGCGGCCGTACACACGCAGGTTTTTTTAAGTCTTTCCACTAGACTTTTTGCTAAGCTCCTCCTACTTTATCCACAATAATATAAGAAATAACGATATAAATCGTATAAATTTTAGTTGGTATCCATGATACCTGCAGGTATCATGGATACCAACTAACATAAATAATTTCTTTATTGTTTTTTCTTATATTCTCGTGGAAAAAGTAGGAGGAGCTTAGCAAAAAGTCTGGTGGAAAGACTTAAAAAAAAACCTGCGTGTGTACGGCCCTTTAGAGTTAACATGATGGCATATTCAGTTAAGGATTTAATCTATTAGAGATATTAATATATAAAGTAATTGCCGCCCCAACGGGTCACTAGTTGTATAGTTTATAACATTTTTATTATGGAGAGTAAGGAACAATGTGAAGCTACAAAACTCTCAGATATCATCAAAGAAACTCACAGGAGTTTGAGAGTTCAGTGCAAAGATGGTGAGTAACTTAGATAATATTACCTAAATTAGATATTTTATTTACTGAAAAAATGATTGAAGTTGGAATTAATAATTTATTAGATTCAAAATATACTTCTTATTTCTTAAAACAAGTAGTACAGACAGACTCCCTTTTATTACCAAAATCACGACTCGCATTTATTTCAAGTGGTAATAAGAGCGAAACTGAACTGGAAGTTATTAAAGAATTCTACCTCCTTAACCATTTCATTTTCTATGAGTAGCTAAGTGTAAAAGAAAACGGTTTTGAGAGCTCGATCTAGCGTATATTGTTCTTTATTGCCAGAATCAGCCGATGAAAGTTTAAAGTAGCAAATGAATTAAAACTTTCTTCTGTTCCAAAGACTCATTTCTGAGCAAATTGCTTCTAATAACCTAATCTGAAAAATAAGTTAATAGCATTGATGTTTATTGTAGGGTAAATTACGAATTATCGGTCAGTTTCACATCTTGGGTCATTTAAGAAAAAACGACATTATAATTAAAATAAAATGATAATTATACTATCGTTTTTTCTTGACTGAAGATGTGAAACTGACCGATAATTCGTAATTTACCCTAGTTACCGTGTTAAAAGCATAACAAAAAATGGTCTACTTTAATAACTGCGAGGTATAACTCAATTTTTTCAGCTTTTATTAAAGTGGGCTAAAGGTAAGTTGTGGGTTGTCGGACGGTTCAACATTTTCGATCATGTGAGGAATAATGTAAATATTTATTGAAATAATGATAATAATATACGTCTCTCTCGCATTATCCAAAGTGTGAAACTTAACTCTGACTGACTGTACGGGGAAAGATTTCCAAATTATGAAATTGGATTTATCTCATTTTTTTCGGAGATTCTAATTCGTAGATTCAGTTTCGTCTAGTTTTCTATCTGCCAATCAATCGACATCTTTTGTTTTAATTTTTTTCGCCCTCCACAGCAAACTGTGACTCCGTTTGGTCTTCTCACGTGAGTGACAATGTCAAGTTGCACCTGTACTCTCAGGCTATGCACTCCCTTGCCACACTGCATTGGCAAGAAGCTGTCAAAGTGAGTGAAGGGGAGAGTTACTAGTCATCAGACAGTGACACCTCAATCACATGAGAAAATATAACTAGTTATATTTTAAGTTTGATCGAAGACGTGAAAGTGACTGATAATTCGTAACTTAGCCTATAAGTGTAGGGATTATGCTGTAGGGGTTAGAGTCTAAAAAATGTATTTTTTTTATAGGTTATTTGTATGGTATGAAAAAATAAATACTTTGATTTGTTTTCTATGTAAAAAATTTATGTTTTAAAATGGTTTGAAAAATAGGGTAGTTTTAGCTTAATTAAACTTTACCAAATATTAGTATGTAGCTAATTAAGTAGCTACTTCATATTGATATTATTTACACAATTTATTAATTTCTATATCCCTAGTGTTATATTATTTGTATTTTCTTGCACCGAATCACTTTTGTATTAAGGACTTTTAACAGAGAAATAGAACCTTTAGAGTATTAAATATTTGATTATAATTCATTTCAATGCTGTTTTTTAGGTTCGATAACTTTTCAATAATTAATTATAATTCGTTATTTTATTTTTACAGAAGAAGAAAACCAGTTGCCGCATCAACTGGATTCACTCCGCCATTTTAGAATACGAAAAAGAAATAAAAATAAAAAGTAGAGAAAAGGAAGAGAGAAAATTGCAGTACTTTATTGATAGGAAAATTTTGCCCCTGACTGCAGTACAAGAAAACACACCTCTTATACCGTGAGTATAGGGATATAATTACTATATAAAATAACACTCTAGGTAGGGTAAATACAGAGTTATCGAACGGCTGCACATTATCGATCATGTAACAAAAAATAAAAAAAATTATATGATCGAAAATGTGGAACTGATCAATAAATCAGAAGTTACCCTAGTGCAAATAATGACCATAAGTGAGCTTGCCTGTTTTTTTTAAATCAAAGTATATGTTTTATATAAAATCACCTAATTTTAATCCTGTTCATTAATCACCCCAGGAACAACCGCAGTCAAACTGTCAAGCATATTAAATAGGGACATTAACATTGATTATTTTCTCGACAAATTAGTCACAAGTTTGTTCAGAACAATTAATGATGTATATTAATAACATTTAATTGTGTTATATTATAACATTAGTTACTTTAAGAAATTCAATTTCACAGCTTACATTGCTATCATGTTCTACGTTAGCTACCGCCTTTTGTTCAACTGATTTATTCGGTACCTACCCTGTCTACGACATGAAATAGAAGATGTGTTGTACCCGTGATACCATCATATCAATGATGATACGTGTTGTACCCGTGATACCATACCAATGATGGTGTGTTGTATCCTTGATACCAGTTTTCTTTTCAGATCAGGTTCACCTCTCGCTGTCTTAGATGTTGGTAGTTGTTACAATCCTTTCAAAGACTACAAAGATTTCACTGTGAAAGCCATCGATCTTGCCCCGGCAACTGAGGTGATAATTTTGCTACTTTGCGATGAATTTTACAATATTTACAAAGGTATTAAACTACAGTAAGATAAAACACTCTCATGAATTTCAGTTTTAAAAAGCGCCATCTGGATTTGAAAGCGGGAACTAGAGAAACAATAACATTTGGTGTTGTTTAATAATATTTTAACTTTTATTTCATTCATTAATGAAGATTATTTTACTGGAAAATAAGCTTTACATCGGTAGAATAGATACAGCTAAATTTAATAGAAAAAGAGAGATGATCAACACCAAATGTTGTTGTTTCCCTAGTTTCCACTTTCAAATCCAGATGGCGCTTTTTAAAACAGATATTTCCGAGATTAGTGTATCTTACTGTAGTATAATATCTTTGGTATTTATAATAGCCATTAGAGTATCGTTGTAGTGTCTGATGCTACTTCTAGTTTTATCTTTTTTTGCTATCCTGTGATATTTTATTGTCTTGCACTTCTTTATAGCTAGCTATCATTTAGATACTAAAGTCAACACTCAATTAACTAAGAGAAAGGTACACAAATATTTTCAGTTTTCGATAGGAAGGATCTTTTCAGAGTTGTATGCAGGTATAATAATAAGTACACTATTCACATAAGGTTAGGTTAGTGGTCCACTTGGAGAGGGAGGGGGGTGGTTCTGGCACCCTCTAACCCGTATGTCTTCGGAAAGGGTGACAAAAACCCACACGAAAAAATTCCTAGCGTCAAAAGCCCACACAGACGAAAATAAAATTAGTATTCCTGCAATACAAATAATCCATGTATGTAAAGTTGGAACGAAGGAAGATAATAGTTTAACAGTTTACTCTCTATGGAATCATTGTAAATTTGTATTATGCTGCAAATTATGGCGCTGTTAATATCGCAAAACTTAATTTTAAAAGCTTAGACTATGGAAACTGCGAGTTGCTTTCCTGGAACAAGTTAAATACAATATACAAATAAGGAACTACAAAACATTTCGGTTATTTTACAGTTGTATGCTAACTGTTGCTCCACGGTTTGATGAAAAATTAGAATAAAATCTGCATTCAGGACATCAACAACCATACTAATTGACTAATTACACATATATAAGGGGCATACATAATTGTAGCCAAATAAAGTATTTACGAAGAACTTGGCTATAGAATCTAAGACTATAGCTAGCAAAGTCTACAGAGGCTGATGTTTGACCTTTCGATCAGTAATCCTACATGACAACTGAACAAGACGTCTGCTGGTTACCTGACGTCTGACTAAATGTTCCAGTAGTATATACTAAAATTTTAGTACATAAATTAACGTATTTTAAAATTAAGTTCTGCGATAGCAACGCCCTAATTTGGTGCATAATACAAATTTACAATGATTCCATAGATAAAAAAACTTAAATTATTAGTCGTCCAACTTTACATATATAGATTATCTATATTTCAGGAATACTAATTTTGTTTTCGTCGGTGTGGGCTTTTGTCGTTGCCCCGTCTCTTCGATAGTGACAAGATACTTAACTTCACTGTATTTATTTACCTGGGGTGGGATATACGTAGAGCTATTTTCAGTGTTCTGTCATTCGAACTGAAATCGTCTTTCCTAGTAACACCTTTTTGTAACTTGTGTATTTGACCTGTGCTGTTCTTTTTTTCATTTTTCTTTTATTTACGCTTCTTTATGAATATTTTAATATCTATTATTCAATTCTCCTCCCTAATAGGATGTTTTACGGTGTGATTTCCTCAGTGTTCCAATAACTACCAGTGACTCAGTAATCAGAGATGGTGCAGTGGATAGTCTCAGGAGTGGTAGTTTTGACTGTGTGGTGTTCTGTCTACTTCTAGAGTACCTTCCTACTCCTCATCTGCGACTGGAGTGCTGTCAGAAAGCTTACGAGTTACTCGCCACTGAGGGAGTACTTGTCATTGTCACTCCTGACTCTAAACATAACGGTTGCAACACTCTACTCTACCAACTGTGGAAGGTGAGGTCTTGTACAAGGAAAATAGAACTAGAGGGCATACCTTCACCGCCGCTATTGAACACTTTTAAAAATATCAAACAGTTTGGATAAATTATTTTTTGAGTTAATTGAATAACAAGATTATATAGAAAGATTACAAATAAATAAATGCCGATCAAAACATACCTTTCCACAATTTTGCGATGGTGTTAAAGGTATAGCTACCATATTCAATGAACTGAAGTTATTTCAAACTTTATGCTTTTGTTCAACATGTTTTTAAGTAACCCTTTGAAACTGTGCTATTTTCATTACAGGCGACCCTGTCCTCGATAGGTTTCACCAGAGTGAAGTACGAGAAGGAAGAACATTTCCATGGGATGCTGTTCAGAAAAAGTCGCAGCAAAGAACTCTCCCTAAAAAGTTCAGAGGAAATGTTTGAAGAAATAAGGAGAAAGCTAACCAAAGCTTCTGAAGGGAAATGCTCTAAGAGGAAAGTGCGACTGAAGGCCATTGACATCGAAAAGGCAAAGAGTGGACTGATGATACCTCAGGATTTGCCTGCAGTGAAGGAAGAAAAGACAACCAAAAGAAAAATAGAGGAAATTTCTTGATGATTTCAAATTTTAGGAAACTTGACTGTGATGAGAATTTTCAACCTTTTCTTCCTTCAATTTTTTTAGATTTTTCTTCAATAACTGCATATTAGGTATTTAAACGTCTTTCATTCATTTTAGCTATATTTTAAAATCTATTTACATAATAGCATCTTAATTAAAATTCAGCGAACAAATAGAATCTATTTACTATTTGTACATCAAAATAACGTGTATAATTGCCCGAAAGATTGCAGCACACCTAAGAGAGAATCACACTTGAATGGCATAACTACACCTTACATAATTTGGTTAATTTCAATTAAACTAATAAATAGAACAATTTTTGGTAAAGTCAATTTAAATTAAATAGTGTTAAGTGATTTCAAAGTACATTCAATGTTTTATTTTTATTCAATTAGTACCATAAGTCTTTAGAATATAAAAATGCTCAAGAAGAATATTTTATTTGTACTTTTCATACAAAGGTTCAAAACTATGAATGTACTTTGATAGTCATGCTTCATTCTCTAACAAAATGAAATGCTAATAAATTTTCTGAAGTGAATTAAGAGGAGGTGAAGAAACTACAGACATAATAAAAATGTGCTCTATAATTAATATACATACACACGTTAGGGTAAAGGAACAATAACCAGATGAGAATTAAGCGTCCAGACCAATTTTTTTTTTTTTTAAATAAATTCAGTGTAACATGTTCATTGTTGAGAAAATGTATACCAATTTTCTAATTAGTATCCCTTATATCTTCAGGTATCATGGATACGAATTAGGTAATTGATACCTTCATGTTATTCGTATCAGAGATACAAATTAAAATAGTGAGTTTCCCAGCATTGAATATATTTTAATTTAGTATTCTTTTTAATAAATACCTATGGAAATTAATATAATTCACATCTGGTAATTGTCCTTTACCCTACAATTCATATTCTATAAGTTTTGCTGGGAATAGTTTAGTTATAATTTCAGGTACGAGTGAGGACTGTAAACCTTACAAAGTTTTTAAAATTTCTCTGATTTCTCAACAATAAAAATAGATGTCAGATAGAATGGTATATAATATGGGTAGTAGAGTTCCTAATTTGGAGATTCACTTTCTTAAAGTACTTACATCTTATTAAATCAAAACAGAAGAGTCAGAAGACTTTGTAATTATTGCTCAGAAATGCTAATTAATTTTGTCAAAAGTAAAAATATTCAGATTACCATCACAGAACTCTAACTGTCCGCACTTAGCGAGTGTTAGGGCACTGTAATAGTACCCTGAAGATTTATTATGAAAGAAGATTGGTCTTGATACTTTATATTAGGTGAAAATTCAAATGCATTTCACTATCAAAGATCAAATTTGACGTAAAATGCAGAGAATCGAACAACAGAAACATTTCGGTGAATTAACCTCAATAACTAAATTAATACAATTGCATCTCACTAAAAACAGGCAAAGTATCATCTATGTACACTCAACAAACAGTCTTACAAGTTAGTTTTGTACATGGAGGTACCTTACGTCAGTATGTACACTTGACTCCCAAAAAGAACGATTAAAAACTTTGTACAACAATTTCCGATAAAAGAAAGAGATCCGATTGAATGAATTCCACCACACAGTAAATAGGTTAAAATTACCTGCAACACACTCGAGAGAATATGATGTGCTTACGTCTGAGATCTGGCGGCTAAAATTATACGCCACCACTCCAAATTAGCCGTGAAAAGTTAAGAAGACACACACATCTATTTACACAACTGATAAAAGAAAATAGTGAAGGAACAATATTAATTAGTTCAAAAAAATGAACACAAATTGACAGTTTTGTTCCTTTAAGAAAAACTAGACATGTTCTTGGCAGTCACTCGAAATGTAGCTAACCTGCGAGGTTAGTGATATAAAAATGATAACCAAAGAAAATTTGGAGACACGATAAAACGCCGCATTTTCACCGCCCAGTTTACGTCTTTTCAATTAAATACGGTTAAATGAATCGAGAGCAAATTTGCAGTCTATACTAGCATTTCTACCGCCTTCCATTCATTCAACAGTGATTAATTGAAGAGAGGCGTAAACTGGACAGTTTAAAACGCGGCGTTTTATCTTCTAGTAGAGAATGGGCCTAACATGTGACAGACATGCCTGAGACATGTTTATTATCTCCCAAGTACAATTAGTAATGACATTTAAGATGGAAATAGAGAATAACATTTTATGGTCGACTTTTCAGAGAATTAAATGCTAGATATATTTAGTGAATAACAGGCAGGAGTATTTTAACGACAAATAAATGAGAAAATTAATCAAGTCAAAATTAGATTAATAAAATGCTGACTTGTCAGAAAAGATGAATATGTTTAAAAGTTATCTGAAGAATTAGGAAATAAAATTTACTGAATAAAAAAGAATATTATGAAGTTACTCATTTATCAGTCACTACAAAAGGTCAATGTTCAGTCTCAACAAAATGATTGATTTAGTAGGGGTTTAACGTCTGCTTCGGAACCAAAGGCCATATCGCTGACGTCAAAAGGAAATTAAATACAAGGGACTAGAAGAAGCAGTCAGAAAGAAAAGTGGCTCCATGAACAAAGTCTCCTACCAACGTCGGTGACAAGCTTATGGATGCAGAAAAGCTACCCCGTGAATGCAGTCACTTACCAAGGAATGTGACGAAAAGGGACACAAGCACCGGTGGCTGCACTCACGGATGAAAGAGGAAAATGGAGAGGGGATAGTAAATGAAGCCTACCTAACACAAAAATCTGAGAGGGAAATGAAGAGGTGATAATAAATATCAAAAAAATCTTTTCTATTTGTCAATCAGTGATATAATAAGTCAATGCGTAAACAAATAGAATTAAAAACAGTAAAAACATTCAAAATAAAAATAATTCAATTTTCCCACTAAATATCAATGTATTATCTTTATTATTTTAATAACCAAGAACTATTGTGAGTCAATAAATAAATTCACAATCTCATTTCAAAAATGATGCATTTGATGATATCGACGAAACTTCGATATTTCAATTTACCTACTAATTAATTATCCGATGACTAAAGCGCCGTACACACGTAGGGATTTCAAAGTCTTTCCGCCAGACTTTTTGCTAAGCTCCTCCTACTTTTGAATAATAAGAAAAACATATATGATAATTATTTTATTTTAGTTGGTATCTATAATACCCGCAGGTTTCATGGATACCATTTAAAATAATTTCTTTTATGATTCAAAAGTCTCGTGGATAGAAAAAGTAGGAGGAGCTTAGCAAAAAGTCTGGTGGAAAGACTTGGAAAACCCTACGTGTGTACGGCCCTTTAGTCAATTGGGGTTAATTTCCTCAAGTGATGATGCAATGACGTCATCACTTGTGCTGTGGTCGTGACGTCATCTCAGCCATGATAGTGTCCAAGAGGTCTGTGTTACTCGACTGTTTACTCTTCTTCTTTAGAGTCTTCACCTTAGCAGGTTTGACCTCAGTGTTAACTTTAGAGGTCACTGCAGGTTTGACCTCAGTGTTAACTTTAGAGGTCACTACAGGTTTGACCTCAGTATTAACTTTAGAGGTCACTGCAGGTTTGACCTCAGTGTTAACTTTAGAGGTCACTGCAGGTTTGACCTCAGTGTTAACTTTAGAGGTCATTGCAGGTTTGACCTCAGTGGTAGTCTTAGAGGAGATCACTGCAGCCTCAGGGGTAACCTTAGGAGTCTCTGAAATGGTCTTACCTGAACATTCTTTAGTTACATCACCTTCTGTCTTTTTAACAACCTTAGTAGAGGATGGTTCTTCAGTGGAAGCTTTAGACTCTTTGATGATCTTGTCCTCAGATTTGCTCTTTTCATCAGTTTTGCTCTTTTTGTCAAACTTGCTCTTTTCGTCAACTTTGCTCTTGTCATCAGCTTTGCTCTTGTCATCAGCTTTGCTCTTTTCATCAAACTTGCTCTTTTCATCAGCTTTGCTCTTTTCGACAAACTTGCTCTTGTCATCAGCTTTGCTCTTTTCTTCAGCTTTGCTCTTGTTTTCAAATTTGCTCAATTCATCAAATTTGATTTTTTCGTCAACTTTACTCTTTTCATCGGGTTTACTCTTTCTCTCAGATTTCTTCTCTTCATTTCCACCATCTTCTTCATGTAACTTTAGTTTCTTCTTAACTTTATCCACTCCTTCCTCCACACTGTCCCTCCTCTTCCTCTTCTCTCTGTCCTCTTTTTTATGTTTGTGTGACTTGTGAGGTTTCTTCTCCTTCAGCTCCTCCTTCTTACCATCTTCCCTCCGCTCCTCCTCCTCAACAGGCCCCTTACCGTATGACAAGTTTGTCACTGACTCTGTCTCGGTGACCTCCTCCTCCTCATCTTTGTAGTACTGCTTCATCTGCACATGCCAGGCTGAAAAAAAAAGAGAGAAAAGGCTCAACAACAGAGAAAAGACTTTTGATTGAATTTATATTCAAAGGAATATTTAAGAGGCTAATTAAAACTAAACGTTGAAGGTTTTAAAGATTCTAGCTTTCAAATAGAAAGATGTCTATTCACCATCAAGAACAAAGAGAAATCAAAAGTTTAATAAGACTTTCTTGTCAGTGTAGCTACTTTTTCATTTTTTTTTTTGAGTTTCTACAAAAAGTAGTATATACCTGATAAAAAAATTAAAATTATCACTAGTTTGGGTTAGTAGAGTTCATTAATTCTAGGGTTAGACACATTAGAATTTTCTAGTCGTAACTTTATTATGTCTAGAAATCAGAGTTAAAACTGCGGCTGCATTAAATTTTGATGTTCAATTTATAAATGTAAACGTTCTATCTAGTCTGCAATCAATAGAACCCTAAATTCTAATGCTAGTCCCAATGCATGTCTCACCAACACTGCAGACTGCAGTCACTGTTCTGAACTGGTGAATGATGTTACGGGGCAGGAAGTAAATGTCGTTGTCGCAGAGTTGGATGCGTGCATACTTTATTCCTTCTCTGCGCAGTTGATTCAGCTTGGCATCTTCTATCCACTGCACACACTGGGGGGAAATTAGATACATTAGTTAAGTCAAACATAGCTACTACACAACGAAGAAATATTATACCAAATATAAAAAAACCTATGAACTTTCTTTTCCACATTAAGTTTAGTTAAATGGAACACTAATTTAGGCAGATATTGATGGCAATGTTCGAGGTGCACCTGAATAGGGTTTGGTCAATAAGAGTATTTACTCTAATAGTGATAGGTTTAGAGACAGCTGTGATAAACAATATTCAAATTGTGAAAAGAATATATTTGATATGCAACTAAAAAGTAAAGAGATATTAGATATATATAACCATGCCATCTATATTTGAACTAAGTCTTCCATTTTTCAATAACAAACTCACTACTATTCACAAAACCAGTTTTCACTTTGTTCAAGAACTAGGGTTATGTTCCAAGTTATCAGACAGTTCAACATTTTCGATCATACAAAAAAAATGTGATAATTAAAATATCAAGCTGAATATATAATTATTATATATATATATATACTTTTTCTCGAAAATGTGCAACAGTTCGATAACTCAGAACTTACTATCAATAAAGAGCAGACTACTTTTCTTTACCTGTGAAGTAGGAGGTTCATGCAGATCCAACTGTAGTTTCTCCACCACTTCATGGAAATGGTGCGCATCAAAAGCAACCACATCTTTAACCACACGGTTGTGAGTGTAACTTTCCCCACAGTGAACCGCCTTGAGGATACCCACAGCACCTGTGGTTCTCCGGTAGAGACCCGCACCAACATGGTCAGCGTGTGCCTTAGTACGGTCCTCAAACATCATTTCGCGCTGGTTACTTGCTCGTGGTAGGTACTGCAGCTTCATCAGCTCATTGATGCCTGTGCGCTTTCTCTTAGCAGGACTTTTACCTTAGGGAGAAAATGAGAGTTAAGCACTAGCTAACGTGGTGCAATCTATGAACGTGTTCATACACATTCAAACGTGTTCATACACATCCAAACGTGTTCATACACATCCAAACGTGTTCATACACATCCAAACGTGTTCATACACATTCAAACGTGTTCATACACATCCAAACGTGTTCATACACATTCAAAGTTGCAAACATTCTCAGAGACTTTAAAACGTGTAAAGAACCTGACCTAAACTACTAAAAAGGAAAAGTCAGGTTGTATCTTAATCATTCAATTTCAGTAGGGTTAAATATAGAAAGAACAAAGTGAGAGAGTTAAGAGAAATGGTCTAATTTCATCAACAGGATCAACAAAAATTTTCATTTGCTAATTCATTTGGTATCTAGATAGTAGTAGTAGCTAGATAGGGTAAGTTATAGATTATTGGTCAGTTTCACATCTTCCGAAGATGTAAAACTGACCAATAATTCGTAACTTACCCTAATAGTTAAGTTAGTAAAATCTGGTTAAAATAATGAGATGGTAATTATAACTAACCAAGTTCTGCGGTTGGTATGAGTTGTTCACCAGGCCTTATCCAGACTATGGGGCCGTCATTGCTCTTCTGGGGTGGGTGACCACGGAGGTGGGACAGCTCCCCCCACGGCATGGCCAGGTGGAGGAAAGGGTTCTCTTCCACCATGCTAAGAAAGTGGGGGAAGTATCCCCCCACCTCCTCATGCACAGTTCCCACCACACTCACTTGGTGGAGGGGCCCAGCCCTGAAAGTACCCCCACAATACGCTCTGTAAACCTAGCCAAACATTGAGAAACATTAGGCAAAGAAATATAAATTCTAATATAACACTTTGGTCACCATGAAATAGCAACACAAGCCTCATCTTTGTAGGGAATCAATAGTCACTATAAAAGCTTTCATAAGATGTCACCATACTCGCAAAGTGGGTGTAAACATAGGTCTGAAACAGCTAAAGGTTAGCAGCTACTTCATGACCAATATCACTACCAACTTTCAGAGTAGCTACTGTGAGGGTAAGCCTGTTCTCCATTAGACATAGTCTCTCACCTCCTCCTTGTACTTTGCCATGGTGTATGTCTCGAGGTCACTGTTCCTGCCAATGTGTCCTATCACACCAGCCTTCACTATGAGGTTGGAGTGGTGCTCTGCAAAGTAGTCTAGCAGGTCAGGCATGTAGTTGGCAGAGTCGTGCACTATGCCACACACGTGATTGGCAAACCCTGTCTCATCTTCCGCAAAAGAAACCTGAGGCAGAGAGAATGAATTGGTGAGGGCATTCATTTACATGTGTTAAAACACGGATCAAACGTGTTTAAAAATGGTTTAGACGTGTTTAAACATGATTCAAACGTGTTTAAACATGATTCAAACGTGTTTAAACATGATTCAAACGTGTTTAAACATGATTCAAACGTGTTTAAACATGATTCAAACGTGTTTAAACATGATTCAAACGTGTTTAAACATGATTCAAACGTGTTTAAACATGGTTGAAACGTGATTAAATATAGTTCAAACGTGTTAAAAAAAGATTCAAACGTGTTTAAACATGGTTCAAATGTGTTTAAACATGGTTGAAACGTGTTTAAACATGGTTGAAACGTGTTTAAACATGGTTGAAACGTGTTTAAACATGGTTGAAACGTGTTTAAACATGGTTGAAACGTGTTTAAACATGGTTGAAACGTGTTTAAACATGGTTGAAACGTGTTTAAACATGGTTGAAACGTGTTTAAACATGGTCGAAACGTGTTTAAACATGGTCGAAACGTGTTCAAACATAGTTTAAACTTCAAAGTGCTAAAACAAGGTTGAAACATGTTAAAACATGGTTCAAAGTTCAAACGTGTTAAAACACGGTTCAAACGTGTTAAACACGGTTCAAACGTGTTAAAACACGGTTCAAACGTGTTAAAACACGGTTCAAACATGTTAAAATATGGTTCAAACGTGTTAAACAAGGTTCAAACGTGTTAAAACACTGTTCAAACGTGTTTAAATATGATTCAAACGTGTAAAAACATGTTTTAATAAGTTAGATTAAAATTTGAATACACATGAATTAAGAAAAAACAGCAGCTAACAGAATATCTGAATAAATTATACATATCTTCAAAGTTACCAACATTCGATGTTCTATTAACTAAAATAATATTAGATTTGCACTGTGTGATTTCTTACCTCTAGAAACTCCCTAGCTGCTTGTTCTCTCTCCTGCTTGCTCAGTCCCTTCATCTCATCCTCATACATGTGGCAGATAGAAGCACCCCCATTGGGGTAGGTCTCCACATGCATCAGGTGCCCATACTTGTACTTACTCAGCCCATTGCCGGAGAGACTGACAGGACGGGGCAAGGAGCTGCGGTTCAAACACACGGTACTAGAGCTTGACTTTGTCTGTTCAACATTGCCTGAGTCTGACGAGTCTAACTTGCACTGAATACCGAAATTGTACCTCTTGATTTTGCTCCTCTTTATGCACCTCTCACACTTACTCTTGGAAGAGGAGCTGTGAGAGGAGTGGTGGTTCCTCCCTCTGTCTGATTTATCTTGTTTGGAGGATTTATGATGACTTCTGTCTTTGTGGTGTCTGTCTTTGCTTTTAGAGGAGTGATGTTTGTGAGAACTGCTGTCCTTACTCGTCTCTCCATTGGTGGTGACTTCACTTTTCACGGGTGGTTTTTCTTTAGGCTCACTAATGTGTTCAGATAGTGCATCTTTAGATTTAAATATAGATTCAACTTCTGTTTTAGAAGATGGGAGAGGTTTAGATTCTTCTTTACATTCTGTTTTACATTGTAGGTCTTTTAAATCGTTTATAGATTCTCTTATCATTGATGAATCTTTTAATTCGTTATCAGTATGTGCTATTGACTGATCTAAAGATTCAGGTTTTATAACTTTATCACTATTGTCTATTGATTCTACCTTTATATTATCTATTGCTACTGGTTTTTCAACTTTTATCAAAGCAGTATTGATGCCGGCAACAATGCCATTGTCTTTCTTATCACCTTTCACGTCTAATGGGGAGATCTTGTCGTTCTTTTTGGAGGATGTGGGTAGTTTGCTTCTGCTTTTATTGGGGGATAACAAATTCATTTCCTCTTCTTTTATTCTCACAACCCCCAATTTCTTTTTCTCCTCAGTCTCCTTCTCATCAACCGTGTAAATTGACGTGTCTCCGGACTCTGCAAAATTACCCAACTCTCCTAAAATCTCACTCTGCAGATCACCTTTAATGTTTGAATTGAGAGTTTTTTGGGAGTTCAAATGTTCATTACATTCCTTTGTACTGCTGAGTGCATCATCAGTGACTGTATTTAGAGGCCCATCATCTGCAGACTTTGATTTAGGAGAATCCATGGACTCTATTGACAGTCTCTTGTCCCTCTCAAATGATTTATCTTTATCCTCACTGTATCGTCTCAATTTCTCTGCAGAAGGTGGGATGGTTATCTTACGAGGCTCTACAGGCAGGATGACAAACTTCCTCTCCTCCGGTAAACTATTTTCCCGGTGGTAAGGAGGAGTCTTTCCCGCCCTTTGATACGGAGGAGTTGTTTTTTGCTGTACCCGAGGCTTCAGATAAATAGGATCTATGTTCCATTTAGGCACTGGCAAGTCCATAGGAGACCTTGCTCTTTTCCTGCTCTTGTGATGAGAGGAATGGTGGTGATGAGAGGAGGAGTGCCTCTCATTGTGAGAGGATTTGATGGTGTTTAGATTATTGTTCTGTTGATGAGAGAGGAGGGACTCTTTCAAGGAGGACATTGGGGTGTCTTTAAGGTGAGAGGAGAACTCTCCTTTACAGCTCAAAGTGGGGGACATTATGTCTCCTCTACAGGAGCCAGTGGGACTGAGTATCTCAGCAATGATCTTTATAGAGCTCTGATCACTCTGTGTGTTAGTGTTGAGGGTGAGGGGGGGCATGCCAACAGACTGCCAGGGGGTGCCTTTGCGCTGCTCTGATACATCCTTGGCATCACTGCTCTTCCTCCACTTAGACACACTCTCACTGCCACTGCTGTCACTCATGTCACTCTTCCTCCTCTTCTCCCCTAGTTTGAGAGAAGGGGCGGGGGAGGGGGACCTAGAGGAGTCATTGGAGTCAAACTGGGGTGTGGGTGATGGAGGGCACTCTATGCCCTGTTCAGGAATGGGGGAAGGGGTATCCTCACTCTTCTTCACCACCCCATTTGTTTTGGAGTGGGAGAACTCTTCAGAGCTGCAAGAACTCTCATCAGAGTCGTTAGCATTGACAGCAGAATTGAAGAGTTCGGTGTTGGTGGGGAGGAAGGAGGTGAAGGAGGGGGGTGCAAAGTTGGGGGAGAGGGGGGCACCTTTGGAGTCAACCTTTGAGGAGTCACAAGTACCAGACTCATTGGAAGACTCATCTATCTTGGTGAAGATGTTGTTTTGGTTGTTGTTGCTGATCTGTTCCTCTAAGAAGGTGGGAATGAGTTTCGTCATGTCAGATTTGGTGAGAGGAGAGGCAGTGCAATTGGATTTGGAGTCTCCAAACTGAGAGTTGAGAGAGGAGTCCTGTGAGTTGGAGTTGGAGAGAGATGGAGGTGGTGACTCAGGAGGAGGGGGAGGGGGTGGTGGGGAACTGGGAGGCAAGGGAGGGGTGCAAGGAGGACTGTCTCCATTGACCAGAAAGCTATCTAGAGGAGGAGTGGAGCCCTTATCTTCCCCATTGGTTACAGGGGAAGCAGGTGAGTCAATAGCCTCCTCATTGATAGCACTCAGCTCCCCTCTGGAACAGCTCTCCATCTCTCCGTTTGTGTATGGCACATTAATTGACTCATCACTGTCCTGTGGTGACTCAGGACTGCTGTCAAGACTCTCTCTGCATCTGTTTTCAGTGAGGATGTCACGTCCATTGGTTGATGTGTCTGAAGGGGGAGGTGGGGGTGTGTAGGACTCATTGGGGGGCGTGACGTACTGAGGGGGCGGAGTTAGCGAGTCTGTTGGTGTGATTGGCTGATCTTCCGACATCACAACATCTATCACATTTTTCTGAAAGAAAAAGATAGGTGTTAGTTGGAGTGTGAAAATGAGTTTACTAAGAAAATAAATTCACCAAAATGATTAGATAGTTATTTGTCTATATGATGAGTAGCACATGAAAAGTTGTCCCAATAAAGTAAATGGAGGAAGCTAACTACCCTAGTAATAAAGCATGTCCTTTCTCTCCCATATTATTGGCAAGTCAATGACAGCTATTTTGAGCCCTTCTATTGCAAATGGAGAGAATTTATGATAATTTGATTATTTGAGAGAAATTTAACTTCTTTTGGAGAGTGGTGGAGAGAAAAATGGAGAGTTTATGAGCCTTACTAATTCCTTTGGCTAGCTACAAAGTTCTCAAAAACACCATTAGAAAGAGAAAAATTATATATATGTTCACTAAATTGGAAAATAATTAGAGGAAATATATATAGTTCTTATTTCTAGCACAAGATTGAAGATTGAGTTCAATTTCTTGCATCATTTATAGTGAATATGAGATGAAATATATTTGAAACATTAGAGTTCAGTTCAACCTTCCTAATCTTACACAAGAGGTTTGACTTTCTTGACATTGTCTTAGCATCCACTTTTTTCTCACAAAAACTAACTCAATATCAAATGACAAATTCAATAAATAGATACCTATGTTAAATAGTCAATGAGCCATGTTTCAAAGTATGAGAACAGAGTCACCAGTGTAGTGAGAAAATGAATTGGTCTCCAAGTATACTGAAACCAGATTGCCACATTCAAGATAGCTACTTAAAAAAAAAAATAACAATTTAACAAGCATGTCTAGTTATTAGTTTAAATCATGACCATATTTGATTCACTTACAAATAAAGAGTATGGCCCACATAAGAATTGCTAATAACTCTATACCTACTAAATATAGATTGATTGTATTTGATGGCAAATTTGTAGTTTTATACAATAATAAGCAAAGTAAAATAGTATGGCTTCTTAATTCTCCATTTTATCTACAGCTATCTCCAAAAGAAGCTAAATTTCTCTCCAAAATGATCAAATTAAATATAATTAATTAATTCTCTCCAAAATAGCACAATAGCATAGAAGAAAAATTAGATGCATCTCTCCTTCCACTCTGCAGAATATGAAACATTTTTCCAAGACTCAGAGACAAATCAGGAGCACAATTTTAGAAATTTGACATCTCTGAAGGAGATCTTGAATTAATTCCTATGTTACCATTAATTTATCTGAGAGGGAGTTTCTAAATCTGCTGCTGAGAGTAACTCTCTCTCTCTCTCTCACTCACAAAGTTTAGCAAATATGGCTATGAGGTTCAGTAATAAAAAAGTGAGGACAACACTATATTAGGTGTCTATCCTCTTAGTGCTAGGCCAGATCTAACTGAGGCCAATAGAGTAAGACAAGATATCATCCAGCTTTAAGCTCATCTTTGAATTGGAGTACAAAAAAAAAATTAGATCATATTTAGATAGCCTATACCTACATATTCAATTATAGTCTGATGGGTAGCTACAAAAAAAAGTCTTACAATGTTATCATAACCTTTTATGACCATGTGTGACAAATTTGACACATACAAAAATAAAGGAATTTGCTGTGATATATTGAATGTGTGCCAGTCTGCAAAGCACGTCCATGTTGCTAAAGATCTTTGGCGACAGATTTTGATGGAAAATATATCTTTGAAAGATCATGAAGACACTTTCCTAATTAATTTCTATGTTTACATGTAATTATTGGAGACATTTTACAGAATTCTGGTCATTTTGGAGACAGATTTGAAAATCTTTGAAGACAAATTGTGCTCAAAATAAAATCTTGGAAACAGATTTGCCACACTTTGCAGACTTGAATGTGTGGAGTCAAGTAACGAATGCGACTATTGTGTCACATGTTGAAAAACTTCAGGAAATTTCAAAACTAATCAAAATTAGTACATATATTAAAGATCTATTTGTTACTAAATACACATTCAAAGTTTATAAAATCTTAACTTTTGAAAATAATTCTGGTTGTAAAAGGTTAGGCTAATGGACAGTTAAAAGAGAGGATGCAAGCAATTATAAACATACAAAACCCAATTTGGCTCATTTTTTGAAGATTTCAAGCCAAAATTAACATGGGAACATAGGAATTAATTCAAAATTTAAAGCCAATTAGACATGTCAGAGATTTGACCATTTCAAATCTAAGCCAATTAATTGGCTTTAACTGACATACTCTTATACATGGACAAACTGCAGCCTCTAACAACAGAAGCATCATAGCTTCAAAAAACACGTTAAAAACTTAAATTAATAAGTTATAGCATGCACTGCACTTCTTTTGATAGCTAGTATGCCATTTTAATGTAATTTCGGTTCAGAATGTTTTAGAGACTCTCTTGAGAAGGCCACAATTAAAAATAAAAGGGCTGCAATTTATACTTAAAGGGCCGCTATTCCAAGTAAAATAGTTTGTCTCATAAACTCGCCATTTGTCTCTCCAGCTCTCTCCAAAATTCAACCAATTCTCTCCAAAATGATCAAATTTTCATAAATTCTCTCCAAAATAACATATTAGCATAGGAGAAAAATAGATAAAACTCGCCATTTGCATTTGAAGGGCTCTAAATAACTGTCACAAACTCGCCATTAAAATGGCGAGTTTGGACATGCTTTTTTACTTGGCCGCTATTTACCTATACCTGCGTGACCGGCCCATACTGTACTTCATGGTAAATTCTACCGACTTGCCGGTGGAATTTTTCTGCATTGAAAATAACATTCTGGCAAAGTTGGTCCAGGGTGGAAAAATAACTCTCTTCTGATTGACTAGTAACTCCGTTGGATGTTCAGAATCAACTCCGTGAAAATAAATCCTAAAGACAACTCCGTGAAAATAACACATTATATGTTTAAACAACGCAGAAATTGGTTATTCATTTGAATAAACTCAACTCCGCAAGCAAAGATCAAAGAATAAATTAATAGTCATAGCAGATTTTCGATAGGGCTTACTTTACGTAGTCTAATCCATCAAAATTTCTCCCCAAGGTCCAAACATTACGGCCTTAACTATTACATATAAAACTATGTACAATATTTGCTATACGTCATCAAATCATAAGTTTGTAAATCAACACTAGTAATGAGAGCATTTAAAACGGACTGTGATTGGTTGAAATTTGATGACGTAATAATAGCAACATTACTAATTGAAGTGCCTAAAGCAATCTATAGATATCATTTATCATATCAATAGAGTAGATACTAATTATCGGACAGGTTCTCATTTTCAAAAATATAAAAAAAATTACACAATTAAAAATTTCAACTTTTTAATTGCTATCCATGATGCCTATAGGTATCATGGATATCAATCAAAAATAATGAGTCGAAATGTTAAATTATATATTTATTAGCCTAATTTACTACCTTCTTACATGATCCGGATCAAAAATGTGAACATGCCTGATAATTTGTAACTTACCACTACCAGTCTTTCCCAAGCTATTTTGATTCAATGAAATAGGTACTTAAATTGATTATTTGAGCTTTAGAACTGTTGTAAGCTCTTCATTATTCAATTTTAGTGTGTTCCTGTGATGATGTCACAAATTGATACATAGACTCATTTGTTTTAAACATTATTAAATTTTATGTAACTACCTAGGTATTTACGATTCAAAAATTGTAGAGAAAACAAATGCACCAAGCTTATTTAGAAGTGGGGAGTGAATTAGATATTCTGTATTCAAAAAATTATTTAAGCCTATATAATTAATTTATTTAATAAAGCATTATCAAAACAGGCTAGGGTAAGTTACAAATTATCGATCAGTACTGCATCTTCGGTCATTTAAAAAAATGATACAATTTTTATTATTATTAACCATTTTTATATCGCTTTTTTTATATGACCGATGATTCGGAACTTACCCTAGAGCCAATTAGATCACGCAAGACAACAGTCTTCCATCAAATCCAACCAGAGGCTTCGTTTCAAAAGTTCAGTAAGAGTCCATTATTTTAAATGCGTAGTACTAGCAAAATGGTGTCAATTTGTTGCAAAGAAGATTTAGTTTATTATTGCGTAGTAGCTGGGCAATAGATAATCCTGTACATAATTTCATAGGTAGATAGGGCTCCCTCTATTGAAAAAGGTCTTTTTTAATTGCCAATCAACCAGCAAAGATAATAAGATGTTTTCAAGAGAGCGTTTATATTGACGACTGTGACGTCAGAGATCTATGGTCAGTACTATATTCAGTGTTCTGTGGCCGGTACTATTAATATACCTACCTGCATTCCTTCAGTTTAAAATATTTACAATTTAATATTTACGTGATATCTAGGTATACATAATTAAATGAACAGTAATTTTTTAAATCTCAATTTTCTGAACGTATTAGGTATTTCGTAGTATTAATTGTAAATAATTATTGAGCTATTGACAAATCGTTAAAGGTAAGTTACGAATTATTGTTCAGTTTCACATCTTCGGTCATATAAAAATACTATATAAAATGATTATTTAATTTTTACTTTTACTGATATCCAATTAAATATTAAAATTATTACTAGGTAGCCTATAGGTATCATTTATTCTTATACGATGAAAGATGTGGAAGTAACTGATAATTTGTATGGTACCTAGTACCAACATTACTTCAGTTTAAAATAATAGCAGAAACTATTCATATCGACTAACTAATAGTTTAAAAAAATGGAATTAGGTAAGTACCTACCTACAAATATTATTTATGCAATAGGGTCTAATACAATAGGGAAATTTATATTTGCAGTTGTTAAATTTAATAAACTGCAAATCTAAATTTCCCGATCGTATTAATTTGTACTTGAATAATATTTTTAGGTACCTAAATAATCCTACTTCCTCAAAACTACCTATTAGTTAGTATATAAAAATTTATGTTAATCTGGACAGATCGTTTTGTCTAGAACAGGTAATTTGTGTCAATTTTGTATTCTCTATTATTAAAGTATTCATATAGAAGTGATATCTGAAAGAGCTCTTAGCTGCCTATAAATAAAAGTTTCTTTGATCGAAAATGTGAAACTGTCTGATATATAGTAACTTACCCTAGTCCCTATATACCTAACAATGAAATTATGAATTGGTACCTAGTTAACGTATGGAACAGTGCAGAAATCAGAATAAACTTTGTAATGTACCTATTTTTCAATGAAAGATTTATAAATTAGGTAGTATCAATTCAAATTTGAATGTAGACTATGTAGTATTATTAAAAATATTAAGCAAATGAAATTGCAAAGAAAAAAATATCAGAGGAATCATCACGGTGGATATGGCAACACTGGCCACTGCAAAATTGGAGGGAAATCATGATACGTCATTGAAACACAGTTGCTTTTAAAAAGGATACATTGATTCAACTTTTATTTGATAGCATTTAATTTGTATGTAAAAAATAGTGAGAGATAGGTATATGGCTATATGCCTAACATATTCTGTTAAACAAACATATGCAGGCTGCTTAACATGGTGTGGGCTGTCATTTTTCATCTAGGTAGTGAGTGTTTTAAGTGACATTACATTACTGATTACTAAGTTTAGTGAGTTACTATTGCAATTTGCATACTTTATGAAATTCCTATTAAGTTGTTTAAACTGATCACCTTTCCTGTAAGTAGGTATAACAAAGTAATATAAATGTTTGTTACTACATGGCAAGGTACTGGCATCAGGCATGGCAAGTTTTCTATTCATTACTTCTCATAGAAAACTTTTCAGGGATAAGACCGGTAACTAAAGTATTTTAATTACTGTGCATAATTTCAACTCCGTAGTAGAATAAATAAATTTATTTTAACATTGATAACTCCGCAGAATTGATAAATAATTGAACAACGCAGTGATTAGTACTCAGGAGTCACTCTGTTAAAATTTGACTTTTCCAGTCTGGAAGTTGGTGGATTTTTAGCTATTTATTCCTATGTTGCCATTAATTTTTGGTGGAAAAATGGGTACAATGTTAGTGGATCAGCCAAATTACTGGGAATTTATTATTTATGGTGGATTTTTTCAGCTTTTTCAAAAAGTCAGTAGAATTTTGTGCACCAAATACAGACTGGTCTAAGATATGTCTAATTGGCTTTAAATTTTGAATTAATTCCTATGTTCATTGTTCCCATGTTAATTTTGGCTTGAAATCTTCAAAAAATGAGCAAAATTAGCTTGGCACAGATTTTTTGTGAAATTTTGGCACACAAATTGGTTTACAAATTTCCAGCCTCTGAAACACGCCATGGATTGTAGGCGACCTGGATCTCATTTTATCACTAAACTGGTGACTTTTTGCCATACTCTAAAACATGATCTAGGTATAACAATAATAACATGGCTCCGCTCATTGGCTGCCGCCTGCCAGTGCCACTGTCAACATTATATAACGAGACAATGAAATGACACGAGTCATTTCTCTGCAACTAGAAATCAAAACTGCCAACTGGATGAAGGGTTAAACAGAACCTCAATCAATATCCACAAGTGTTTACTGTTACCGAAGTAATGCCACTCTTCTAAAAGCATCACAGTAGCTAATTTTAAAACAAACGTTTTCTTACCTATCACAAATAAAGGGCAGAAGGAGGTACGTAATCAAAATTTCATGAAAAACACAGACACTAAATGCGTAATAGGAGCACAAACAACTCATGGAAACAATTATCTTCTTCAAATCACTTCAAGCTTGGATTAATCACAATAGAACACTCGTGGCAGTGCGAGTAAATACAGTCTTGCCAATAAATAAGAGAAAAGCTTTGAATTGTCAACTCAAAACACTGCACATCCTCACTCCACCACGTATAATGCAACACTGTTTCATTATAAAAAAAAGACTGTGGCATTCAAAATCTTATTCAGAAATAGCATTTTGCTAATTATTCAATTGACAGAAAATAATTAATAAAATGATAGAGAACACTGCTATTACGAAGAATGATGAATATGTAGACTTTGAATTCCTTATATTTTGGACAATATTCTGTATCTTGTTCATCATTTTGATGATTCTAGGTTAATCTTCGTCATTAAATATGATTTTTTATAGAAAATCCTTTGTTTTGATGAGAAACACACAAAAAACTTTCCTAGTCAATATATTAAAATGTGTATTAAACTAATGTATTAAATATGACACAATCAATTATTTTCATGAAAAAAATTAATTGGTAATGGTTCATGTTCAGCGATTTAGTGAAATCAAATTAAAATACTTATAGGAAAAAGTTTCACTCGCTGATTTATTTCTCGTATAAATTATGTAATATTTTTACATTTCATTCTTAGTTATTATTTCACACACTTTAAAATTTATAGCGCATAAGTTAGTGTACGTGATAGGACTTTAAGGGCTATGGACCTATAGCTAATAGTTATTGATTTGTTACTTCAAACTTACCGAATGATTGAAGTTCCAGTACACATGCAAATTACACAAACAACCATGAAAGAATAATGAATGATGTTAGATGAATGTATAAGGTGTGTGTGAACAGATTAAAGGTGATACAAAGGATAAGAAGAAAGGTTGTACTATTGTCCGTAATTGCCGACTGCTTCCCCTTGACAAGTCTTAGTCCTCAAATAATAGTTTTGCACTGGTACATCTATCTAGTTAGTTACTTATGAAAGAAATAATTTACACTTAAACTTTATCAATTTCTTAAACACAATCTTAACAATTAAACTCAACAAAACAAAACGAAGCATTAAACTTTCAAACAAAGTTAAACAGAAAACGAAATCAAAGTTAATAACATAAAATAATGTTAGCTATATGTTTAGCTAACATTTCCCACATATGAATCCCATGCTTAAACCCACATGAGATTCTCATCAGTACGTATATTTAAATATATAATTGGTGTGAGAATACAATAATACAGGATCATGATCATATAAGAAAATATTTCATTTGAAATATAACAAGAATTAAATTGTTAAATTATACATTATACCTAATTACATTTTTCAAAGAATTTTGAAGTTTTCTGATAACGTGTCCAACCTAATATTAAGTCTAAGACAGATAAACTAAATATAAGCGTATTAATATCAATAATATATTTGTGGTTAATAACTATGGTTCATTTTTAATCGTTTTAGTTCAATTTTTTGCCTATAATTGACTATTGATAGAAGTGTATCCACAGATGAAACTGTTATTACCTTCGCAGAATGCGAGAAGTTATATTTCATCCGGCATTTATTCAAATATTTATTTATCATCTTGTTATTCGCATATATAACTGAAAAGTGTTCAATCAAATTGCCTGAAATTTGGTGAAACGATTGGTCCATGTCCAGTGACCTGCTGGTAGAATTTTGGTAGTGACCCGGTCAAGGTCATGGTCATTTATAACTCAAATACTATTGAACCATATAGCATGAAACTTAATTGGTGGGACGATTGGTCAATATACAGGAATTAATGCTTACCGTTTATATTGAAAACTAGTGTCATTCATAGAGCGCATACCTTCACCGCCACTTCAAAACTGATCTTGCATTTCATGACCTTGACCTTCGACCTGATCGCTCCCAAAATCTAATCAACTGGAACCTGGATAAATTATCTCAATGATTGAAATTTTGATTTATTTTTGTCTAGGTACTTTCAGGCTCTAGACTTTATAATTCATTCTCATCAGTAATTCAACGACATCCATGTTTTCTTCAGTTACCCGATAAACGCACTTAAATTTGGATGATCCTAAATTTTGATAATGATAATATTTATTGAGAAAAAAAGTATACAAATATACATAGAACTCGAGCCCCTATATAAGTAAAAAAAACTTGCAATATAATCCGTTTCCTTCAAGTGTAATTCGTTTTCTTGGGACAAAATAGTAATGGATGGATGGATGGATGTTTTAATAATGGATAGATAGATAACACTAATAACAGTGATTACCTAACTTAAATAACTAAGTGTTGTTTAGCCGAAGTTTTCACAAAGTGCGTTCCAGACTTTTTTCGCTTTTGATACCTATATAATTTCAGGCAGCATTTAGGCAACTTGATCATTCACAGGGAATTAATTCTGAAATTTGAAATAGATGAGATCCAGCAATGATTAAGCTAATATTCCCATCTAATAAGGTATTTATTTTCTACTTTCAATAACAAATTATTAAATCTTAATATATGTTTCGCTTCCAGTTAATAGGTGTATGTTGACATAATTAACCATCCATAATCACACCGCGTACTATCTACTAAATGGCACGCCACCATCGTAGTCGCCCTGCAGTCCACACCGCGTATCTACTGCATGTCCCGCCACCACCTCAGCACCCTCAGGTCCACACCGCGTAAATACTAAATGGCACGCCACCACCTGAGTCACCCGGTAGTCCACACCGCATAGATATTAAATGGTTCGCCACCACCTGAGCTGCCTGCAGTCCACACCGCTTAGAAACTGCATGGCACGCCACCACACAAGTTCACCTGCAGTCCTCACCGCCTAGCTTATACATGCCTCGCCACCACCTGGGTCCGCATGCAGTCTACACCGCGTAGAAACTGCATGACACGACACCACCTAAGTTCACCTGCAGTCCTCACCGCCTAGCTTATACATGCCTCGCCACCACCTGGGTCCGCATGCAGTCCACACCGCGGAGAAACTGCATGACACGCCACCACCTAAGTTCAGCTGCAGTCCTCACCGCCTAGCTTATACATACCTCCCACCACCTGACCGCTTGCAGTTCACACCAAGGGCAAGGTTTATAGGTTAAAATTTAAACGAATAGAAATAGTACGAAATGTTACTAAGAGCTGCGTCCACAAATTATATAGATAACTTTTTGTTTTGTTTAAAGTGCTCTCTAAATAATTCTTCCTACATACTAAATAGGTATTACATTTTCGAATAAAATATCTTTTTTTCATTTCAGAGAACCTAGGTAATCATAATTTATTATTTAACAAAGGTTTAGTTTCGTCTTGTAAATCATCTCTGAAATTAAAAAGTTTATTTTATTAAAAAATAAATAATAACTGATCAGTACTTTAAAAGAATTATTTTGATAACTCATTTAAAAAAAATTAATGAACTTTTAAAAAAATTTAAGAGTGTTAATAGGTACTTACCTGCTAATTTTGTAGTACACAACAGTCAGTAGGTAGGTAGCTAGGTAGGTACCTAGGCTATATAAACCTGCACAATGAAATTGCAGCATTGCGGTTTCATGAAACCTATATTACAAATAATTGGCATTTTATATTATTTATTTCTTATTTTGTTAATGCAATAATATGTTAATTTTAGCAACAGTAATCAAAGCGGATGAAAATGTTAACCAGCGCCACTAATCAACGGAAAACGGAGTGAATAGCATTAGTTTTTTGTCTGTTTTGCAGCGGAAAAACAATTTAATTGAAATATTTTTTATATCATTCGATATATTAATTAATTCTTAACAATTTTATGTTGAATCACGCACGAGTTTAATAAACCGTTTAAGAGATATTCAAGAAGAAAGACAGAAATTGTTCCTTCCATTGCTTATTTTCGTAGTGAATATCAGTTAGTTTTTGTCTAATTTGCAACGGAAAAACGGTTATTTGAAAGAAAATTGACATCATCCGATAGATTATTAAATTCTAAAGAATTTTAGGCTATATCAAGCACGAGTCTAATCTACCGTTTAAGAGATATTCAAGAAGAAATTCAGTAATTGTTCTTTTCTCACACTAATCGGCGGAGTTCACAGATCTTGGTTTTTTGTTTTCGGTGGAATATTTTTTTATATCGTATGATAGATTAATTAATTTAAAAGAATTCTGAGTACGGAACTACCATTTAAATATGTATGTCTTTAGAGTAAAACGCATTTGTCTCACTGTTTTACAACTATTTTTCAAGAAATCGTACATCTGGCAATTTTTTTCTTTAGTTAAATCTGTTATTATCTATAAACCGTTCACACCGCGTAGAATCTGCATGACACGCCACCACCAGTTTTGACCTGAAGTCCTCACCGCCTGTCCTCTACATGCCTCGCCACCACTTGGGGCCGCCTGCAGTCCACACCGCGTAAAACTGCATTACACGCCACCACCTGAGTCGCCCTGCAGTCCACACCGCCTGTCCTCTACATGCCTCGCCACCACTTGGGTCCGCCTGCAGTCCACACCGCGTAGAACTGCTTTACCCGCCACCACCTGAGTCGACCTGCAGTCCACACCGCCTAGCTTTTAAATGCCTCGCCACCACTTAAGTCCGCCTGCAGTCCACACCGCGTAAAACTGCTTTACCCGCCACCACCTGAGTTGCCCTGCAGTCCACACCGCCTAGCTTTTAAATGCCTCGCCACCACTTGCCATGAGTCCGTCAACAGTCCACACCGCGTAGAAACAAAGCTGTCTATAGTTTTAACAGCTGATATACTCGGTCATAACAAACGGAATTAATCGCTATGTGGAGTAGTTGCATTTCACGTCAAGTTTTCTTTAAATGAACCATTACCCTACAAACAACGGTCTGTCGATTCGATGGAACAATCCATCGATTCGAGATTCCAGGCAATCGAAAAGAAATCGAATCGATATACGTTGTTTATGCTCTTATCCAATACATTTCAAAGCAATGTTGAATAAAGTACTGTATTCGGTACAATTTTCTTCATATAAATTGATTAATTAGCTGACTGGCTTTCTGGCTAAACCTTCGCAATCGTGCAAAAAATGGGCTTTTAGCGTACATTTAGTTACCGATAAAATAATTAGTTTTGATTTGTATTAGGATTTTTAGGTTAACGTTATATGGAAAATTATCAACGCAAAAGAATATATTCAGGAGATGTAATTTGGTAGGCTAGTGGTTGAGTTAAAAAGTGTACAGTTTAGGTTCAATAATAATACCTAACTATTGCATTAGTTAACTAACTATTGAATTAGTTAACTAACTATTCAATTTATAGGTAGGTATCTAACTATCGAATTAGTTAACTAACTATTGAATTATAGGTAGGTATCTAACTATCGAATTAGTTAACTAACTATTGAATTATAGGTAGGTATCTAACTATCGAATTAGTTAACTAACTATTGAATTATAGGTAGGTATCTAACTATCGAATTAGTTAACTAACTATTGAATTATATGTAGGTAGGTATCTAACTATCAAATTAGATGTATAACTATTAAATTTGGATCTAAGTATTGAATTAGGTAGCTACCTAATTATTAAATTAGGTACCTAACCAATTATTTAATTAGGTACCTAACCAATTATTTAATTAGGTTTCTAATCATTGAATTAGGTACCTAACTAATTATTTAATTAGGTTTCTAATCATTGAATTGTGTACCTAACGACGGCTCTATTTACAGATAGCTGCTGGAAGTACCTACTGGAGTCCATTCACTAATTCAGTGTAATTTTTACAGGCAGGCCTCGCTTTAAGTCAGTGGTTCTTGAAGTATTTTTCTCGCACATCACATCCCTTGCTTTTCTCAGGCACCCCCTGAGCATTGTAGTGCATTGAAATAGATTGAAAAGATACAATTAGCATATAGTTGGTTACTATGATTTGAGAATTAGATATGCAAATTGAAAAAGTAAGGAAAATATTGTTTTATTTACATAATGTAAAATTATTTATTTAGGTAAGGAAAATTAAAATCCATATAGAAAGGTACAGTTTTTTACTTACACTTTGTTTATACAATAGAAGCACCATTTTTCTTTCTATTCAGTGTTAGAATATAGGACAGAAGGAATAAAAGTTACAGGCACACAAAACGAGAAATCCCTCACTCAAAGATATAAAAAAATGATCGAAAGCCACAATGATAATTAGGTGTTTACATCAGAAAATTCGAATGCTTTTATAACTACCTCATATCGCAACATTTTGAGGAAATATACTTCATGTATATTCTGCATGATATTAATAGCAAGAACAGAACTTATAAAACAACAGCCATCTCATGCACCCCCTGTAAACAATCCAGGCCCGTCCCAAAGGGGTGCCGCGAACCCCCGTTTAAGAACCACTGCTTTAAGTACAACTCACTTTAGTAAAAGTGGTCCTTATTTCGAGTCATGATTCGAAATAAGAACCACTCGTAGACATAGAAAACGGAGACATTTTTTGTGATTATTTCACGGTAACTAAAAAAAATTAAAATTATAATCCAGATGAGGTTATTAGAAGCAATTGGTTCAGAAATTCAACATGTCCTATTTTAGGGTAAGTTCAGTGTTATCGCACGGTTCCATATTTTCGAACACGTAAAAATCTTTATATAATAATCATTATTTAACTTTTATTTCAATTGGTATCCATGATACCAATTAGAATAGAAGTTAAATAATAATTGTAATATTTTCTTTTCTGACGTTTCCGAAATTGGAGAAACCAACCAATAACTTGTAACTTAGTACCCTACTATCAAAAACATTTCAAAGAGCATAATATTGCGGTTTGTTAAATGTAGCTCAACAATTATATTATAGAAGTCTAAGTATCTATTAATTACTCACCTATACTGAGTGAGAGTTAAGCTATGGATGGATTTTAAAACATTTAATAAATGCACGACTTTGAACTTTTTCATCACAGTCACAAACAATGAAAGACTGTATGTTATTATTAATATGCTTATATGCGTAGTACACTAATAAGTTAATAACTCTAAAACAAATTTTCTTTCTATAACTCATAGAAAATGAGATACATATATTCGAGGAGTGACAATTATAAATTTCTTTTATTCGCTTTAGTTACCGTTTGGTAACTAAACTGAGTCGTGATTTGGTAACTAAAGCGGGAAATGCCGGTATATTAAATGTAAATTTTAATGAATAAAACTTCAAAGGTACATTTGGAAATAGGAAGAAAGAAGATTATACTTTATAATCTTCTTTCCAAACAACCATCAACACACGCACACCTTATATTTGTTACCGATAGTAACAACCCGCGCAAAGCTAGAAGGCTTGTATCAATGTATCCGATACTGATAGGCCTAAGAAACAAAGCCCTCTTTGGACACCAACCGTCAGTATAGTCATTGAACTTGTTGAATAAACATCTGTGTATAGTTCTTAAACTTTGTGATTCGTGATTTCATAGACACATATCTTTGATTTACTTATGTTCTCCTTCCAATTGAAAACTTCTTCTTTACGTTTGTGATAGCATATCCTTGCTTTACAGACCTAGGAAACTTATTAATTGTCAGTAAAATACTAGCTTGGTTATACATACTTATGCCCAATATATGCATATAATATTACTACCCTCTTGACGCTCATCTATGAACACTGAACATCGTTACTGTACCTACTTCAGTACAATATCTTCAGTTTCATAATACCAGTACAGTATAAATATATAATTTCATCTTTTTAACATACAGCTTCTTATATTATCAGCCACAATATAATGAATATTTGCTACTCAATTATTCACACAATAATTATTATCTTATCATAAGCATGCATAATATTTTAATAACAATATATATAAAATATAACAGGTAACCTATAAACATAATGTATTCAATTTATGTAGTATTACTTATTATCAGTGCTTGGTATTGTGTGTATGATTGTGTTTATGAAATATTCACATAGCGTACTCTATACGTTTTCTATGAGTGACGCTACCAAAGAAAACGATTTAAAGGGATACTGCATCAGATATTGAATCTCCACTTCCTAACTTATCTGTAGTAAACCTATTTGCTTTTTAAATGACTAAGTTCCTACTGTTTAAAAATTGCAATAACTCACTCCTATTTCATCTGAGTAACTTTTGGTGATTACTAGACAATTGTTCAGGAAACAATTTATTTATTTTAAGTACCGTAATCGAGTGAATATAATATACATATGCAAATATTGATATCATTTATGATTTGCAGGAATTAGTACTGCACAACTCTGTGGTACTCATCTTCAGTCACAGGTTTGACTAATATTTGTGCTATCAAGCGTCAATCCTTCTCCTCAACGTGGTAAAGTAGAGGATACCCCAACTCTTGTCAACGCAAGCACCAACGCTAGCACAATCGTCTTCACCAACCTACATCCCTCAAGACGAGTCCTGAATTCTCACTCATTACTCTCAAAGTTATGTTATTGAGATTTAAGTAAATTGTTACTAATAATTTAATATTTTATTTTCATGCAGAAGTCATTTATTTAGAGCCAAAAGAAAAGTATCGAAATATCATGAATTACGATAAATGAAAGAGAAAATATAATAGAAATAAAGTAACATATGAACGAGTTACAAAACTAAGTGGGTCCCCCGGGATCGCCAGTTTTGCAACTCGTTTATATGTTACTTTATTTTTATTATATTTTCTCTTTCATTTATCTTAAATTATGATATTTCAATGCTTTTCTATTATCTCTAAATAAATGACTTCTGCATGAAAATAAAATATTGAATTGTTTGTAATATCAATCAATAACATAACTTTAAGAGTAATGAGTGAGAATTCAGGACTCGTCTTGAAGGAGTAAGATTGGCGAAGAATAATGTACTAGCGTTGGTGCTTGCGTTGGCACGGTTTGGGGTATCCTCTACTTCACCACGTTGAGAAGGGATTGACACTCCATTCCTGATATATCAGTCGTGGCAATAATATTTTCATTTCGAAAACAGAGTTGGAGATTTCTGACCAAAGAAAATTGTTTGTCTAGCTAATGTGCAATTACTATATGTTGAAATGACTCTTGCAACTGCATATGAAGGTTTGTCTTCTGATTTGGGTGAAGTTTTTCAAGGAGCAGTCAAATCATGTCCCAGGGACATTACACTGCTGGTTGAGGAGGAAGAGATACCAGTGCATAAATTTGTTCTTGCAGCTCGGAGCAAATACTTCAAGTGAGTGTCCTTTGATTGTAAATGTGAATGGATTGTAGCCATACGGTAAGCAAATTGTCCTTATATTGCTTATATTTTTTAATATTGTTCTAGAATAAATCTCTAAGAATTGTTCTAGCAGTACAAACATCTTAATATGCAATTTTGATGTTGCAAATTCGGTGTCTCTTGAATTCCTATATATTCTTTTCTTATAATTTGATAATGTAACTACAATTATCTATCTCTATTCTCTCTATTTTTCAGTCACTTCTTCAGCCCTGAGGAAGACTCTCAAGAAACTGCAGATGAGAGAGGTGCTGTGTCTGGTTCACAAGATATTGTTGAACTAGGTGATGTTTCTCAATCCAATCAACAATCTCTAGTGGAGATTAGTGACGTCACTGTCCAACTCACTGACAATGTTATAGAGATCAGGAATACCAAAGTGGCAGCAGTGAGGGCTGTATTGGTGTTTATTTACCAGGTTCACTATGATCTTAGTGAAGATGTGAGTTTCTCTACTTTTAGTACATAACTATCTTATAGTATTAATAATCAGTTTTCTTCATTGTTTTTTCATGTTTATATTCACAATGATTGAAAATACCAAAAGTTATATGCTAGACTAAATGGTGATTGAAGACAGTTATTCAGGTTTCATTTTAACTCAAATTTTATTTATTTATGTTGAAAATACTTCTTTAGTCTTAAATCCTCCTAATGAATGAAATAATTTTTCCCTTTAATAGCCATGCAATTCAATTGATATCATTCTAACAAACCACTTTGTGCTCTATTCTGATCATTCTTTTCACACAACTACACTCTTAGCCTCCACATCAGTAGCTCCTTCCCTTTTCAAATCTCTCTTTTTACCATTACTCCAACATCAGGTGGAGACTCAGTTGCTATCTCTGGAGTTGGCTCACCTGTTCAGACTGAGGGATCTCGAGAAAATTCTCATCAACCACTTGGTAGAAAATATTGATGTGGAGAACTTTTTTGATTTCTACAACATGAAAAAGCGCTACAAGAATGTTCAACTGGAAAACTCTCGCGTTAGTTTCCTGAAGGAAAATGGTGAAGAGATTGCCAAGAGCGACAATTTCTCCAAACTAACTCGTGTGAGTATGTTATGTCTGTTATTCGATAAATTTATAATTTATTAATCTTCTCTTTGTGAAGAGTGTCCTACATTCTACTCTAACAACTTCTTAAGTAAGTAACAAACACTGTAACCTAATTGCTGCTCACGTAGCTGAGACTCTGCTAACTTCTCTTTAGTTTTGTTGATAAGAATATTCAACAGATTATGGAACATTATGAGCTTTGAAAGTACTCGAGGTTCATGAGTATCTCGGCCAATTATTTAAAAATATAATTTTCCTTAGGTTTACTTCACTACACTCTTTAATAAAAATAAATAATGTTCCTATGTAGTCGTAGTTTAATGTATATATCATCTGAGCTGCTCCTCTTCCTTCGTCCTCTGTCAAATTTCTATTTTTATCATGTAACTTTATTGTTGTAGACAAACTAGAGTAAGATTGAGATCTAACACCTCTTGTAGTTCATTGGACATTTCAACTGTACATAATATTACCGTACCATTGAAATTACCTCTGACTTCTAACACAGGTTTCTCTGCTGTCTCTCTTGGATGAGGAGAGTTTTGCAGCTGCTGAAATAGACATTTTTCGTGCGGCGGAGAGATGGGCTGGTGTGAATAAACCGAATAAAAAAACTGTTAAAGATATTGTCGAGAAAATCAGACTGGCGACAATGTCACAGGAGGTAAATTTTAATTGTTTTGAATGATGAAAAACGAAAAAGAGTAGTAATAGGTTCTCTCACAAAAAATGAAGTAACTTATTATTTTCTATGTCAGGATTTGTTTGATGTTGTTAGCCGTTCTAAAGAACTTCCCTCCATTGATATTCTTGAACCTATCCGGAGTACAGTCAAGAAAGATGCGGCCTCAACTAATGTCCGACAACACTGGATACCAGGTAAATTACTCTATTTTTAGATCAGATGTTAAACAATTCTATACAAACGGATAAATTATTGTTCTCTTGAATTTTCGTGCATTTCTAAATTTATTAATTTAACTTGTTTGATGCAAGAACAACTTACAATTTCATATCTTCCTTCAAACCGACTAGCGCGTCAGTTTCTCCTTGACTCAGTACCAGTTCCTGACCTGAACGTAGCTCAGTCTAGCCTGGGAGCGGAAGTTTTGAGTGGTAGTGTCACAGGGCCAGATTTGATCTCTGGTCCCTATGGATGCACTTCTCATAAAGTGGGAGGTGACCCAGACTGCATCGTTGTCAAGTTGGACAAAACTTACCGGTTGAATGCTTTGAAACTTTTGCTGGATTCGAGTCGAGGAAGGTGAGGGATTTATTAATTGGTCATTAGACCAATTTTTCATTTGAGCAATTATTTTCGTGCAATTTATCGGCTACTGGTGATTTAGGAATGTACTCTTCAAAATGGAGAATTGCCATATGAATTATCTTCTAGTCATTAAATTCTACAAATATAATAGTAATGCAATTGATGCAATTGATAGTGAAACAATGAAACAATGAAACAATTTTATTCATAAAAAGGTATTACATACATTAAATCTGTAATTGACAATAGTGAAACTATAAACCTAATTACGGCCCTTATAAGCTCCAAGGCTTTTAGGGCAACCTATATAAAAAATTAAAAACAAATTTATTAATATGATACAGTATTATTTAGAATAATTGCTGCTTGGAAGGAAGAGGAAAAAAGAAAAGGAAAAAAAGGAAATGAAATGAAAGTGAAAATAATTACTATTGCTCATCACTCCAAAAACATAATCCGCAATCTTCTCTTGAATGTTTCAAGAGATGTCAATCGCTTCATATCACACGGCAAACCACTCCATAGTTTCATTCCAACATAGTATAAGGATCTTTCGTAAGTAACAGTGTGATGTCTAGGTAGTATATAGTTATTTCTAGTATTAAATGAGTGAACAGCAGTGTGAGCCGTTACAAAGGTAAGTAGATTTTCATCAAAATCTCTGTGAACAGTTTTATGCATGTAGATTAATACATTAAATTTGTACAGATTTTCTAATTTTCTAATTTTTGAATTTTTGAAATGATCATCTGTATGGTCATAATATTGTAAGTTACAAATGCATCTCAAATTTTTCTTCTGTAAAACAAACACCCTATCTCTCAAATAAGAGGAACAACCATACCAAGCCTCAATACCATAAGTCATAAAAGGATGGACAAGAGAATAATACAGGTTAATCATGATATTACGTGGAAGAAAATGTTTGAGTTTATTTAAAATACCAGTTGATTTGGAAAGTTTGTTAGATATATGCTGTATATGTTGAGAAAATCTCAAGTTCTCGTCCAAGAAAACCCCCAAAAACTTCGTGCAGTCAACCTGAGCAATAACGTCATCTCCTATTTTAATAGGTAAAATAGAAGTCTTACCACGACAAGAAAAAATCATATACTTAGTCTTTTCTACGTTAAGGCGAATTCTGTTGGACGATAGCCATCGATTGACAAGTTCCAACTCTTCATTCACTGTTACATGAATAGTATCTTTTTCACTTCGATTGAAATTATAAGAAAGAGTGCTGTCATCCGCAAATAGATTGAATTTAAATTTTACAGACGAAGAAGGAAAATCGTTAATGAAAATAAGAAACAACAATGGGCCCAAAATAGATCCTTGTGGCACACCATGAGTTTGAATAAGGTTAGATGATTTTACACTACCTATCTGCACATATTGCAATCTATTCGTTAAGTACGATCGAAACCAGCTATACACCACTCCCCTAATACCATAGTAATGCAATTTCGTCAATAGTATAGTGGGATCAACAGAATCGAAAGCTTTCTGAAAATCAAGAAACATCGAAAGCACATAATTACCCTGGTCCAAATTTCCATAAATATAATTCAACAACCTTACACAAGACTGTGTAGTCGACCTATTTTCTCTAAAACCAAACTGGTCAGGATTGAACAGACTCCTCTTCTCAAAGTAATCGAACAACTGGTCACTCATAGCTCTCTCGAATATCTTACTAAAAAGCGGTAGAATAGAAATTGGTCTGTAATTTTTAGTATTTGTTCGCTCTCCACTTTTGAATATGGGAACTATTCGTGCACATTTAAGAGATTCAGGAAATAATCCACTCTCCACAGATTTATTTATCAAAATACTCAAAATTGGGCTAACAATATCACCAATATACTTGAGTACAGCTACAGGTAACAAGTGTTTTGGACATGGCTTACTCTTAAGCGAGAATATTATATTGTTGATCATACCTGGTGAAGTTGGTCGGAAGAAGAATGAATTAGAATTACTACCAGTCAGATAACACTTAAAATCAGGTACATTTACAAACGTTTCAGCTATTCGTCTACCAATTAAAGAAAAATCTCTGTTAAATGCATTAGCCATATCTTGCGGATCACTAATTTCATAGTTATTCTCTATAATCTTCTCAATCATAATGTCCTTCCCACTATAACCAGGCCTAATGAGAGTATTGATCAAATTCCAAACCTTTTTAATATTATTCTTACATTGATTAAACTTAGATTCATAATAATTTTTCTTCTCAGTTCTTATCCTACTAGTAACATAATTCTTGAATCTATTAAAAACAGTTCTAGATATCAAACCTCTTTTAAATAACGTATAGTAATTTTGACGCTTTTTTATATCATTGAGAACATCAACTGTAATCCAAGGTCTTATTTTAGATTTATACGACTTAGATTTATGTTTAATTGGACAGCACATATCATAATAGCTCATAATAACCCCATACAGCCTATCCATCGCAACATTAATATCAGAGCAATTCCCAACTTCCGAAAAATCATGCATAGACAAAGCCATATAAAGATTTCGGAGCGAAATATCATTTATAATTCTATAGGAATTTGTTATCGTACTGTTCGACATACTCTGTGGTATTAAATCCCTATGAATGACAAAGTTTGGAAGGTGATCAGATAAACTACACAATATATTTCCAGACATTATCTCTTCAGGTTTGGTTATGAAAATATTATCGATCAGCGTTCTGCAATCACCCTCAAATCGAGTAGGCTTTGTTATCATAGGTAGGAGAGAATTTGCGTTCATCATATTCACAAAGTCTAAAGAATATGAATTGTTCCCGATATTCATCAAATCCAAGTTGAAATCGCCGGATATAATATATTCCGTACAACTTGGCAGAGATTGAATAATTTCTTCCATCTTCTCCAAAAAATTATTGACATTACCCTGAGGAGGTCTATAAATCCCACCACAAACAAAAAATACACCTCCGACTCGGCATTCAACAAATAAACACTCAATATACCCAAGACATAAACATAGATGGTCAATTTTCTTTACAGTGATATTCTCTCTGACGTACAAACTAACACCTCCACCTCTTCCCACTCTGGTGAGATGGAATGGAGAATATCCCTCAATGTGCATCATATTAAGGTGCTCATCAGCATTGAGCCAAGTCTCCGTGATACATATCAAGTCAAAATCGCATTCAAGTATCCCCAACATGATAGTAAGCTCATCGAACTTATTTTGCATTGATCTAATATTCATGTGAAAAATCCCCACATCACAATTTGTTTTATTAATCTGTAAATTGAACTCTTCAAAATTATAATAATTGCACCCAACGTCATCATTGAGGCTCGGATACAGAGAATTAAAATGATTAACATCCGGGTCAACATCGTGAAAATCACCTACTCTCGCGATCACAAGAGAAACACCAAGTCAAAAAAATACGACCATTTACACCAATTCCTAGGATTTCTCATAGTAAATCCCAGTTTGATGTCATGATCAAAAAAATCCAGATTACTAGTCCAAGTATACAATGAAGTATTCTTGCTAGTAACAGAGGGCTGAAATGGTGCTACAGGCAAATAATCATATCTATCACAAAACTCATCACATCGATAATCATTCAAAAGCAACCGTACGCCCATTTCACCACTAGAATAGTAACCACGAAACTGACCGCACATCTCAAGAGTTAAAAATATAAGTAAAATAATGCGTTTATAAATAAAAAAACAATCATCAAAAAGAAAAATCAATACTGGTAAACCAAAGCAATAATAATTCAATCCATAGTATATAGTAATAATAAATAGAAGTGAAGAAACAGAGTGATATCTCAGATTATCGTATACATAGATTTTTAAAATTATTGGCGGCCAGATACAAATATAACCTAATTGAATGTACAATTCAGTAACAAGAAATTGTAGTGGCAAAATAAGGTAGCTGTTCAAATTACCGCACACATTAAATATAAAGAATACAAGTGGCCAACTAGGGTCACTATTCATGTTACCGATCACAATGTGAACTAAGGATACAAGCATAAAAATAGTGTAACTACTCCAAATGCCGAACACACAGAAAACTGAAAATAGAAGCGAACTATTATAGTAATTTACTAGGTCACTGCATAAGTTAAGCATCAGGAATACAAACGACCAAACAGAATGACCGTATATCAATAGTATACATCTCTGAATATAGTTCACTCGATCATGCAGTCACTGATATTGGGCTCCATCCACTAGGCTGTTAACATCTAGGTCCAGTGACTTTTTACAGAATTCTGCTAATTTATCCCATGTAATGAGAAAGAGTTTCTGACTTTTTGCAGTTGATTCTGGGGGTTTGACCCATACAAATACCCTTCCCTGTTGAGATCCACAGCCAGTGATTTTACCAGATTTGTTACGCTTGGCTTGCCTTAGGGCATATAAAATTTTAGATCTGGCCAGAGTCAGATTATCGTTCACAAATAAGTCAGAAGGCTTCATTGACTTGCACACTTTAATAATCTCGTCCTTCTCCTCCTCACTCCGCAATTTCACTAATATCCTTCTCCTATCTGGACCCTGAGCATTGGGCTTACTACCCAAACGTCTTGAGTGCAAAATGTTCTGGTTAGGCAGCTCATATTTCAGTTTAGTTTTTATTATATTATGCACTAGTTGCGTTACGTTATCATAATTTGCTCCCACCGATCCCATCACAGCTGCTCCCGACAAGATAAACTCACTTTTCCTATTGTTCGCTTCAGAATCTTCCAAGTGTTCAGATAGTTTCTGAACAGTTTGCTCAAGAGTAACTATCTTGTTCTCCAGTATATCAATCGCACTATCTCTCTTCTTGATTTCCTTTAGGATCTCCCTCTTGAATTTTGCGAAATTTTCTTCAAAAAGTTGCGAAATGTAGGCGATAGAATCACTTTTCTCGGCCGTATCTGACTTAGGTATTGAACCCTTTCCTCTGCCAGAGCTACGATTGTTGGGCGGCAGTTGTTGGGGGTTTTCTTTACTACCTTCCATGTTAGTCATCAACAGTCAGAAATTGATAACAAACTAGCTTAATACCATTGAAAACTTCAATAGACGATACTCCTTAATCAGCTTAGAGGCTATAGTCACTGAGTGTAAACACAACACACGGAGCGGCACACGTCTTTACAGTGTGAATGGAAAACTTAATTATTTCCAGTTCAGGTTAGCAGTATGTCCATATCTTGTCATATTTCCTCTGATCTTGAATTAAACTTCCTCATTACCATCGCCAATTGCATAAGGTTATGTTTTGGTCGGCAGTTAATAATTCTGTATTCTTAATCTTGTAATTCGCATAACTCAAAAATACTTCACCAAAAATACTTGTTCAATCAATATCTAAGAACCATTTGGTTAGATTTTGGGAGCAATCGGAACGAAGGTCAAGGTCATTTATAATTCAAGGATTATTGACTGACCAAGGTCATATATAAGCGGCAGTAAAGGTATGCGCTCTACCTCTATGAGTGCCTGTCATCTAGTTTTGTCTGTTTCAGAAGCTACAAATATCATGTTGAAGTATCAGTCGACGAGAAAGAATGGCTGAGAGTGGTTGATCACTCCAACTATTGGTGCAAGTCAGTTACAAGTAACTTTTTCTTACATTGTAAAATTCAATGTTATAAAGTCAAGTTTTACCCAACTGGAGAGACAATACTGATAACAAATTATAACTGAAGTACACTTTCACATTCCTTACTAAAGTGGTGTTCCTCCTGCAGGTCTCACCAATTCCTGAGGTTCGATCCCAGGGCAGTGAGGTTTATTAGGATGACTGGCACAGAGGAGGATCTAAGTATCTTCTCTTTTGAAGCTCTGTACATGAATGAGGAATTTTTACTGGTGCAAGGAATACCAGGTGAGTGTTTTGAATACCTTTAAATTTAATTGTTATTCTATTACAGAGTCTTTCTTCTCTATTTTATAGCATTTTTGGAACTTTTCAATGAATATCTTTAATTTGGTGTAATTTTCCACTTCAACATTAGTATGACTTATAACGTCCTCATAGTACATTTGAAATGAAAAGAAAAACTTAATAGAAATTTGATACTTTATTCATAGCCTGTCAACAGACTTTCATATGACAAGCAGAAATTTATATTTTTAAACTATTTCATCAAACTAGAAAATATGGCAACCCTGATTATATTATAACTGAATGCTGAAAATGATTAATATGATTGGTATCTGTTTTATTGTACTACATATCACAAAAGTTTAGCATTTTCATCAGTTTGCAATTTACCATTTTCAATCGAATAGGTAGATTGTGATGTACCGTTGTATTAGCCTAATTAAGCACATACCTAATTAGTTAAGAAGTTGTTCTCCCATTACTTCCCCTACTAACTTTTTCTCTTCTCTCAGTTGCCTTGACCAATGTGGTATTAGAGTCCAGAGGAGCTAATGTCACTGGACATTGTAGTGTCCATAGTATTGGTCCCTGTTATAATCCAATGTATTGCATCGATGGGAATGAGGACTCAACTGCTTCCGTGACAGAGGATTCTCCCCTCACCATCACACTGGGCCAGCCTCACTGGCTATCTTCTTTGCGGTGAGTGAAGTCAATGGAGAAAAGTAGATCATTAATAAAAGAAGAATGAAAATCGTAATTTGGTGAAAATAATTTAAAAATTCAATTGAAGTGAACTTAAATTAAATTCGAACCAAGTACTTTTCTAACTTGCGTCATTCGTACTTACCTCAGTGAATATTTATATTCTACTCTAGTTGTGTATACATACCTATTTATTATCTACAAAATAAGACAATAGAAACAAAGGAAAAAAATTCACATTAATATTAAGAACAAAAAGTATATTACTTTTTGATCAAATTATAGTAAATATTTTATATTAGAATTCTATTTCTGTCGAAATTATTTTATTTACTGAAAGTTTTCATTACATTCTATTGATTATAAATGTATACTAGATTAAGAATAAATGTAAAAATGATCAAATAATACTATTTACTTCCTATAACTATATTTATAAATAATTTATGTAAATACCTCAGTTAAACCTTGTTCTTACTGGTAAGTTTTGTGCAAATGTACTAATAATATACTGTGTATTTTTTCATTTTAATATATTTTGTCATTAATGTTGATTTACATTACACCATTAGTATTTAATCTTAATTCCGTAATGTGAGTCTCATTATATTTCACTGATCTACTGATGACGTAGTTACCACTGAATGACTGACTGTCCGAACATAGTTTGAGTGACTCTTTCTCCTCTCAGGGTGGAAATAAGAGCATGGGGTAACAGTTACAGGATCGAGAGTTCCCCTGACGGAAAGTCTTGGCGACCAGTTGGTGGTGAGACAGAGGGGGAGGATGGTGGTAAAGTCTGGCGTACCTTTGAGTTCCGTAGCAGAGTTGTTCTGCACTTCAGAGTCACAATGAAAAAAAATTATATGGTAAGCATTCCCATGACTGCTATGCTTCATGCATTAGTCAGTATAAAATGCATGCGCTAATAACATGAACATTGAAGCTATTTTGTACACTTCTCTATTTGGTCATCTTCATGAGGCAAACGTTGTTTACTATTAATAACTTCTACCTTTTTATCATGACGCTAATATATGAAATATTTACATATTATTTAATTAATAATTCGTCATCAATTATTTCAATTCTATTATTTACTAATAAAATAATGCTGAAGAAGTCTAAAAATATAATATATTGTTCACTTATAATCCAGAGGTTATTTAAACTCAACGTTGAAGGCTTTTTCGGGTTTCAAGCTTTCGAATAGAAAGATTTCTATTCATCATCAGGAGAAAGGTTGAAAACCTGGACCTGACAATGAATTTTATGACTGTCGCTAATTTCAACATTTTCTTCTTGGCTAATTCTTGTTAATTTTTTTGACAGTATGGCATATCTCTGTACCACTTTGAGAGTCCTGCCAGCACCACTGCTGTCACAAACTAACAGCTCTCTCAACCAATAAGGACTGCAGTCACCTTTGACGAGAAGGAAATTGGATGTTATTTCCTGTCTCTAAATTTTTTGTTTCATTGGTTAGAATTAAAAACTATTCCAAATAGTAATTGGAAATTAAAAGAATTAGAATAGTAATTTTATTATTATACAATTTCATACTTCAAGTATTGTTGAAATAATGTTATTCATATTGGTTCTAATTTACTAATTATATTTCTTTATAAAAATTATTTATTTATTTATATGACAATATTTTCTTTCTCAAATTTGTAAATGTGAAATAAGATAAACATTTTTATTTTTCTGCATCTATATTTATTAAATGCATTGTGAGACAAAGATTTTAAGTATTGAAGTTAATTTGCCGATGTTCATTTGTTTTATTGTTTTAGGTTCTTTCAGTCGCTGACGTGTCATTCTCTTCACATTAGTATTTGTTTCGTCGTGCTAAGAATAAGATGCGTGCCGGTCTACTGCGCATACACACATTTGTGTATGTGCAGTGGAACCGGCATTTTTAGTTGGTTACTTTTCTACAGGTTCATTATTTGATTAGATAGTTAATGATTTGGTGTTCCCGAACCCTGTGAGTTAGTCTGTGGTTGATATGCAGTTTTGTATCAGAGCCTGAAAACGATAAGCTCTTTAGTTCGGATTCAGTTGTGGAAGGAATATTTGAGATCGGAGTAAAATATTAGTCAGGTGAGATAATAGTATAAAAGTTTAATCTGAATGGTATTTGGGTGCCCTGATGAATTTGTTCTTTAGATATGCCAGATCTGTGTTTGCCATTGTAGCATTAGTGGTAGCATTAGTTCCAGTTTTACATAAGTAAAGTGAGACTTAAGTGCGAATAGTTTTAATGAGTAGAATCTTAATCAAACCACATATTTATATTAGTAGTTTTTTATTGAGAGAATTTTAGTGTGAAGAATCTTATTGTCAATAAAGTAGTAGCTGTGCTTTTAATGTTTAACTTAGGATTGATTTTGATGTAAATTTTAAAGTATTTTTATTTTGGTACTTGCAGTACCATCAAACACTAGTGTTACCAAGATAGAAATAAATCTCGGAGGTAACTGGCGTTTTGCTCCCCCTCCCCAACTGACAATATTTGTATTTCTTTTATTATTCTTTATTACTATTAATGTTTTAGATTGAAAGTCAATGTTAGAGTATGTACCATATATGGCACATCACACAGAGTAGGGTTAAACGTATATTGGATACATTTTTGCACTGTGGTTGAAATATACTTGTTTCTTGCCCTCAGGGGCTCTATCCTGAAGCTGTCTGTGGTGAATGGAAGAGAAGGGGGATGGCGTCCCTTGGTCCCCGAACTGTTGTAATTTGGATTATGTTTTTATTCATTTTTACCATGTTTATCATTTTTTAACGCTACTTGCAGTTTTAGAGGATAGCGCTAGGGTTATGCTCTTCAACTACGAGGTCCTAGATTTTGTGTTAGGTACACTCGTAGGCTTCATTTACTATCACCTCTTCATTTTCCTCTTAGATTTTGTGTTAGGTAGACTCGTTTGCTTCATTTACTATCACCTCTTCATTTTCCTCTTAGATTTTGTGTTGGGTAGACTCGTAGGCTTCATTTACTATCACCTCTTCATTTTCCTCTTAGATTTTGTGTTGGGTAGACTCGTAGGCTTCATTTACTATCACCTCTTCATTTTCCTCTTAGATTTTGTGTTGGGTAGACTCGTAGGCTTCATTTACTATCACCTCTTCATTTTCCTCTTAGATTTTGTGTTGGGTAGACTCGTAGGCTTCATTTACTATCACCTCTTCATTTTCCTCTTAGATTTTGTGTTAGGTAGACTCGTAGGCTTCATTCACTATCACCTCTTCATTTTCCTCTTAGATTTTGTGTTGGGTAGACTCGTAGGCTTCATTTACTATCACCTCATCATTTTCCTCTTAGATTTTGTGTTAGGTAGACTCGTAGGCTTCATATACTATCACCTCTTCATTTTCCTCTTAGATTTTGTGTTAGGTAGACTCGTAGGCTTCATATACTATCACCTCTTCATTTTCCTCTTAGATTTTGTGTTAGGTAGACTCGTAGGCTTCATTTACTATCACCTCTTCATTTTCCTCTTAGATTTTGTGTTAGGTAGACTCGTAGGCTTCATTTACTAACACCTCTTCATTTTCCTACTTACACCTGTATTTTACAAATTGTTGAAACTCATTATAGAAAAGTTTATTTACTTCAGGAAACAATTTGAATCTTAATGAAAGCTGAAATCAAAACAAACCATGTATGTACAATCTTTTTCTGCAGCTTGAAATTTGTGATTCGTACAATTGTTGCTCGCAGAGTATTAAAAACTTAAAAAAAAACATATCTACTGAATGGAGTTTGCAGATCAAAGATTCCTATATCCTAGTTTTATAATATTGTGTACTTTTAAGAATATCACAGACGAAATGAAATGGTATCGAATACTACATACCGCTGGTGTAGAACCCTTAGGGCTAATCCACACCATCGCTCCGGTCACGCTCCAGTCATGGTCCGGTCCAATATTCTTTAAAGCATTTCACGTAGAGCATCCACACTGGCAATGCCGGTCAGGTCAAGCTCCGGTCACGATCCAATCCAAAGATATTTTGACTGGAGCGTGATCGGACCGTGAGCGGAGCGGCACTGCCAGTGTGTATTAGCAACGCTCCAGTCGCGGTCCAATTTTAATATTTGCGTGCTTTTTCTTGAATTTTACTACACATATATATATGTAACAATTAGATAAAGAAATTATAGAAATCCATATCAATCGAACGCGCAACAATCGGTTGATGGTATCCCTATTAAATATACCATTTAGATGCTTAAACTAAATACATTCTTTATCACTCGAACTTGCAGCAATCAATCGTTGGTTGCGCTATCGGTTGAGGGCTGCTCTAACAATAGATCAACAAATTATGAAGCGAAATCAGTCAATATTGCTGCGAAAATAATAGAAAATTTTAGTTTTGTCATCTATATTAGATGAGGATACAACGTGTAGATATCCTTCACACTTCCTGTCTTTTAGCATAGGATGAACTCAAAATATCTACTTTTTGTTTTCTCTCATCCTGTTCACCATCAATTGAGTGCAATGATAATCACTGCAAAATCAGATGATACGGAAGAGACGGGAGCGAGAGCGGACCGTGACCGGACCGAACATGTGTATGCACAAGGATGAGACCGGACCGTGACTGAACCGAGAGCGGAGCGATGGTGTGGATCAGCCCTTAATCTTTAATTATCTTTCAATAATATTTTCGTGATCTATGATCATAAAAGCATATTGTCACAACCGTAAAAGTTGTATATGATCACCTTCAACTGAAATTAAACAATAACTTAGTTTGCGATTCTATTGTTTGACAAACAAATTTTCCAACATGTCTTCAAACTCTAGATTTCAGTGTTTGGCAGCAGGATAATGAAACAGAAAACACGTGTAATTTGTATATTATGTTCACAATAAAGCTCAATATAATATGAACCAACAATTGCTAACTACTATAGTCAATATCACAGACACTAATTAGATTCTATGTACAAAAATAGAAGAGGTTTCTTCAGAAAAATTTAATAAGCATCGAAATAATTTAAAAAAAGGTACGAAAATTATTTCTGAAAATTGAAAAAAAAATTGATTTTCTTTCATTGTTTCTTCTTGACTTGAAATTTTAAAGGAGTAATATGAACTAAATTTAAAATTTAAACACTTAAAAAAGTATGTAACTTTTATAAAATAAGTCAAATAGGGTAAATTACGAATTATCGGACGGTTCCGATAACGAAAAGGAAAACAAATTTGATGATTTAAACTAAAATTATTGGAAAATTATTAAATATTTTTCTTCTATGATGGGAAATGCGAAACAGTCCGATAACTCAGAACTTACACTATTTCATGAGATATAATATTCCAGTATATAACTAATAAAAACTTCATATACAACACCTGTATCTGTATGAATTATTTGTTAAAAAAAATTAAAATTTTAATTTCAGAACATAACTAAGTTATTTTTATTCAACATCGCCTTCATTTTTCCCAATAAATGAACAAGTTTTTTTTTAATTATTAAAATTTCATTAAATTGAAAAAAAAATAATAATGAACAATTTACTTATTATCGAATAGGAATACATTAAACCAATTAAACTAATTAAACTATGAAGATAAACAATAGACTCCTACTACCATTTATACAATGTCTGTAAATTATATGTACAAGTAACTTGTAAATTATATTTACAAGTACCTAAATAATGGCCACAATTATTTACATTCACTTATAGGAACAAATATAATTTAAAAACTAATAAAATATTTACAGAAATAATATACAAAAGAGAATATAAAAAGCAAAATATAATTAAAAAGACATCATTTGAATGACCCAGAAAGTTATGGTGGGGCCATAGAAGATTGGGAGGGAAACCGACTTTATCTTCTATAACCCCACCATAAATTTCCCTCTTAATCTTCTATGGCCCCACCATAAAAACCTTCATAGAATCCTTCATATTGCATGGCCATAATAGTTTAAGTAGGTGAATTATCTATGGCCCCATCATAACATTCTCCGAGATAACTTTGTAGTAGTTTAAATAGATCCCCCCTTAATCTCCCAATGCTCCACCATGTGCACTATCAGAAGTAGACGGTGAGGCCCGACTGGTTAGAGTCTCGGTACTCCACATCCAAGTTATTCTGCGGCATTGGAGTCACACTCACCTCAGGGTCTAACTCAGTCTGTCAAAGAAATGATAGCATTAACATACAGTGAAATGAAGTGATTGCATATCATCTTAAAATGATATAATGTCAGTTAAGGGAAGATTTGGTACATTAGACCTTAAAGGGCCGTACACACGAAGGGTTTTTTAACTCTTTCCACCAGACTTTTTGCTAAGCTCCTCCTACTTTTACCACGAGTATATAAGAAAAACCTATATAATTATTATTTATTTCAGTTGGTATCCATGATACCTGCAGGTATCATGGTTACCAACTGAAATAAATAATAATTATATAATTTTTCTTATATGATCGAAAATGAGGAACTGTTCAATAATTCAGAACTCATCCCTACTTCTATACTTAAGTCGATAATGCAGTCTATAACACTACCTATCTAGAGTATTTTGAGTGACCTGTATTTATTATTTATGCAATCCCTTGTCTGTTTCACGAACAAATTGCTGACATAAGAGAAAAGGTTGTGCATCACTTTATTAGTTACAAACTATTGCCTAGCTTCAAACTAATAGAGTGTCACATTTACCTGACTGTAGAGCTCATCTTCCCAGGATAGTTTCTTTACTTTTTTAGGTATGGTTCCTTGTGGCCACAGGCACCTGTTACTATCATAGGCATTGATGTGAACATTGTTAGCGCTGTGAACATTGTTTACGTTGTGAACACCTCCTGTGAACAAAGAGAATGTCAGTTAAAATATATCGGGTGGTTCAACATTTAATTTGAACATGATAATTCTTTAAAGAAAGATATGTAATTTTTTAATATTGTTAATCCTTAATCTTTTCTTTAAAATTATCAATTATTTATTTTTAATTGTAATTTCATTTATTTGCCTCACCATTTGAAAAAGCTGAGGGGGGCCTCAAGACATGAGGGGGACTGAAGGTGGAGACATCACCCCCAAAAGGAGGGGGGGAGGGACTCCTCTGTCGGGGGGAGAAGGTGGAGTGGGGGTAGGCAGGGGAGTGGGGGAATAGGTAGTTAGGGGGGGAAGTGCGTAACCCACCACCACTGCCCCGGACTGTACCGTCAGGGCACCTGTAAGGTAAAATAACAGTTAAAACCTATATTTTATATAATAGTTTATGAAATAAAATGAAAATAGAGAATTTCTCAGATTACGAATTAATTTTTTTTAGATTTTTACAATACTTTCACTTATAGGTGAAAATTTATTTATATTAAATGCATTAATAGTTCACATAAGTTATTGATAAGTAATTTCTTCTTCAACTAGCTACTTGCGATATGAATCGCAGTAATCGGTAAGTGGTTGTTACTACAGGTCATGTTAGGTCAGTGAGTCATTTATAAAGGTCCATACAGACGTAGGTTTTTTCAAGTCTTTCCTCAAACTAAGCTCCTCCTACTTTTTCCACGAGAATATAAGAAAAAAACTATAAAATAATTATTTATTTTAGTTGGTATCCATGATACCTGAAGGCAATAATAATTATATAGTTTTTACTTATATTATAAAAAATGTCTGGTGGAAAGACTTAAAAACCATACGTGTGTACGGCCCTTTAGGTCGGATTGGTTAATGACCTGTGCTAACAAACACTGTCCAAGTACTGTGACATTATAATCCTTTAATCCTTTATTCAAGTTTATTCAATTTGGACTATGAATGTCATTAGTTTTAACATATAGTATTTCCTTATTTGTTCTTTTAATGCAAATACTTCTAATGGTTATTTTGCAATGGATATCATTCTTTTTTACCTGGTAGCACTCATCCTGGTTGTTTCAGGAGTACCAACAGAGGCGGTGGAGTTGGTGCCATTCAGTGACCCACCCTCATCCCCCGTGGCACTGCTAGTGGTGGAACCCCCACTGTGCAGTTGGGGGATAACTACATTCTTAGGGTGTCTGGGGGTGGGACGAAATGAAAATGTTATATTTTATTTATTTTCTTCTCAATTTAAAATTGATTTTTTTATATGAAGAAAAAAGACGAAACAATAAAATTCGAAAAAAACTGTTAGACCAAACTTGCTATAAAATAGGTTTAAAAAAAGTTATGATATGAAATTTATAAAATTATTACCACGCATTCAATTCTATAACTTTTTTTTTATACTTTATTCCATATCATTAATTCTTTGTTCTTCTTCTCACCTTCTCTTTCCTTTTGTTGAGACTGGAGGACTCTCTTCATTTTCCTCTTCTTCTGTACCACTGCCGTTGAAACCTAAAAAGAGAAAAAGAGAATTAGGAAATGACGTTAAAGTCTTACACAGCTCTGCCATTGGCTAGTGTCACGACTGTAATCTATAATATAATGGGTAGCCGGTAAATTGCTCGAAAACAATTGCTCGAATGAACAATTGCTCGAAAACAATTGCTCGAAAAACAATTGCTCGAATGAACAATTGCTCGAAAGAACAATTGCTCGAATGAACAATTGCTCGAAAACAATTGCTCGAAAACAATTGCTCGAATGAACAATTGCTCGAACGAACAATTGCTTGAATGAACAATTGCTCGAACGAACAATTGTTCGAAAACAATTGCTCGAAAGAACAATTGCTCGAATGAACAATTGCTCGAACGAACAATTGCTTGAATGAACAATTGCTCGAAAGACAATTGCTCGAAAAACAATTGCTCGAACGAACAATTGCTCGAAAACAATTGCTCGAAAAACAATTGCTCGAATGAACAATTGCTCGAAAGAACAATTGCTCGAAAGAACAATTGCTCGAAAGACAATTGCTTGAAAGAACAATTGTTCGAAAACAATTGCTCGAAAAACAATTGCTCGAATGAACAATTGCTCGAAAGAACAATTGCTCGAAAGACAATTACTCGAAAAACAATTGCTCGAACGAACAATTGCTTGAATGAACAATTGCTCGAAAGACAATTGCTCGAAAAACAATTGCTCGAACGAACAATTGCTCGAAAACAATTGCTCGAAAAACAATTGCTCGAATGAACAATTGCTCGAAAGAACAATTGCTTGAAAGACAATTGCTCGAAAAACAATTGCTCGAACGAACAATTGCTCGAATGAACAATTGCTCGAAAGAACAATTGCTCGAAAGACAATTGCTCGAAAAACAATTGCTCGAACGAACAATTGCTTTAATGAACAATTGCTCGAATTCTAAAATTGCACAGTTTTCGATTTTATAAAAGTCAGTTATTCATGAAGTGGAGCTGCACCTAACAATGTCACATGTTACATACGAGATGACACAAACGGTCTAAAAAAAGATTATGCAGAATGAGTAATAATTAATATCATTTATAGAATGATTAATGATCAATTACTAAAAAGAAACAAACATTGTTAGGTGCAGCTCCACTTCATGAATAACTGACTTTTATAAAATCGAAAACTGTGCAATTTTAGAATTCGAGCAATTGTTCATTCAAGCAATTGTTCGTTCGAACAATTGTTTTTCGAGCAATTGTCTTTCGAGCAATTTGATAATTCAAGCAATTGTTCATTCGAGCAATTTGATAATTCGAGCAATTTTGTTCATTCGAGCAATTTTGTTCATTCGAGCAATTTGATAATTCGTGCAATTGTTCGTTCGAGCAATTGTTTTTCGAGCAATTTACCTAGAACCAATATAATGATATATTCATATATAATGATATAATATATAATGATATATTCATCCGTAAGGAAATATATGGATATAACCATCTAATATAATCTATAATGATATATTCATCTATAATAATCTATAATGATATATTCATCTATAATAATCTATAATGATATATTCATCTATAATAATCTATAATGATATATTCATCTAGAATAATCTATAATGATATAATCCATAATAATCTATAATGATATAATCTATAATGATATATTTATCTATAATAATCTATAATGATATAATCTATAATGATATATTTATCTATAATAATCTATAATGATATAATCTATAATGATATATTTATCTATAATAATCTATAATGATATAATCTATAATGATATATTTATCTATAATAATCTATAATGATATAATCTATAATGATATATTTATCTATAATAATCTATAATGATATCTATTAAATATGAATATGCGGCAAAAAGAAGCAAATTACAATTATAATTACTATTAATATTTTTGAGACTCTATCAACTATTGAAAAAGAAATTCATACAAAAATTTTCAAATCACAAAATTTCTTAAACTTCACTTTTTCAAATTCCAAATTTTTTAATTCAAATATCTCTTAGAGATTTATTCTGTGTTTATTTTTTCTCACCCGCATTGTCCCTTGCTCTGCCATTGGCTAGGGTAGGTCTGAGTAAAGTAGTCGCTGTGCCTAGCCTCGTCACACGACTCTGAAGGGGGAAAAAGTTATTAGCAACACTAACAAAAATATACATTTATAACTGAATTATATTTTGATATTGGGTGAGTTGAAATAAAAGTTAAATAATAATTATATATTTTTTTCTTACGTGTCCGAAAATGATGAACTGACCGATAATTAAGAACTTAGCCTAATAAATGAAACAAAATATAATAACAGTGTCTGATTACTGTTGTAATTTATCTTACCTGTGTACCACCCCCCATGGGGTGTACCTTTCCACTCCCCCCACCCATCGCTGCAGGGACCAGGGCACTCAGTTTGGTGGGTAGAGCCGCGGCAGGATCGTCACGAAACTTTTTACTGAGAAGAAAGAAACAGATAATGAATGAGTGGGAGAAACAGATAATGAATGAGTGGGAGAAACAGAAGAAATTGTACCATTTTATTTTGAAAATGTTTGAAATAAAATGTTTTAAACCATGGTGTAAATGGTTCAAATAAAAACCTTTGTTGAACAATATTTTTTTTATAGATATAGAAAATTTAATTATTTTAACATGTTACATGTGATGCAGAGGTTATATTGATGCATATCAAGTTTTCACAGTTGATTGATACTTTCAAAAACCTGTACTCTCATTATCAAAGTGTTCATCGATACTATCAATATAAAATATTTCACAGATAGGTATTATCAATATCAATTGACTATCACACAGACACTATCACTATAGACTATCACACAGACACTATCACTATAGACTATCACACAGACACTATCACCAATGCTATCACACAGACACTATCACCAGTGCTCTCACACAGACACTATCACTATAGACTATCACACAGACACTATCACCAGTGCTATCACACAGACACCATCACCAGTGCTCTCACTTTTTGTGGATATAAGCAGCCAGGCAGATGACGATAAGAATGAACACCGCCAGGAGGCCTCCAAAGATCATCACCAGGAGGAACCAGGAGGTGGTGTGATACTGTGCTGCCATGGAGGCATGGGAGCCGGGGAACTTGATGGTCACTGGTACTGAGCTCTGCAGCAAAAAGGAGTTATAGTTATAGGGGGACAATATTAAAATACTAGGGACTATTGATTAGAAAAAAGTAACGAATAAAAAAATTGTTTCTTTGGATAAAAAATGAATAAAATAATGGTTACAATTGATAAAGAAATTAATGACTAAAGAATTAGTTACAATTGATAAAAAAATTAATGAATGAATAATAGCTACGATTGTTAAAAATATAGTAGTTACTAACTAATGATTAAAAAATAATAATAAAATAATAGTTAGCTACTAGTGATAAAATAATAGTTAGCTACTAGTGATAAAATAATAAACAATAGTTAGCTACTAGTGATAAAATAATAATAAAATAGTAGTTAGCTACTAGTGATAAAATAATAGTTAGCTACTAGTGATAAAATAATAATAAAACAATAGTTAGCTACTAGTGATAAAATAATAATAAAATAATAGTTAGCTACTAGTGATAAAATAATAGTTAGCTACTAGTGATAAAATAATAATAAAATAATAGTTAGCTACTAGTGATAAAACAATAATAAAATAATAGTTAGCTACTAGTGATAAAATAATAATAAAACAATAGTTAGCTACTAGTGATAAAATAATAATAAAATAATAGTTAGCTACTAGTGATAAAACAATAGTTAGCTACTAGTCATAAAATAATAATAAAACAATAGTTAGCTACTAGTGATAAAATAATAATAAAATAGTAGTTAGCTACTAGTGATAAAATAATAATAAAACAATAGTTAGCTACTAGTGATAAAATAATAATAAAATAATAGTTAGCTACTAGTGATAAAATAATAATAAAACAATAGTTAGCTACTAGTGATAAAATAATAATCAAACAATAGTTAGCTACTAGAGATAAAATAATAATAAAACAATAGTTAGCTACTAGTGATAAAATAATAATAAAAATAATAGTTAGCTACTAGTGATAAAATAATAATAAAACAATAGTTAGCTACTAGTGATAAAATAATAGTTAGCTACTAGTGATAAAATAATAATAAAACAATAGTTAGCTACTAGTGATAAAATAATAAAAAAATAATAGTTAGCTACTAGTGATAAAATAATAGTTAGCTACTAGTGATAAAATAATAATAAAACAATAGTTAGCTACTAGTGATAAAATAATAATAAAATAGTAGTTAGCTACTAGTGATAAAATAATAGTTAGCTACTAGTGATAAAATAATAATAAAACAATAGTTAGCTACTAGTGATAAAATAATAATAAAATAATAGTTAGCTACTAGTGATAAAACAATAGTTAGCTACTAGTGATAAAATAATAATAAAACAATAGTTAGCTACTAGTGATAAAATAATAATAAAATAATAGTTAGCTACTAGTGATAAAACAATAATAAAATAATAGTTAGCTACTAGTGATAAAATAATAATAAAACAATAGTTAGCTACTAGTGATAAAATAATAATAAAATAATAGTTAGCTACTAGTGATAAAACAATAATAAAATAATAGTTAGCTACTAGTGATAAAATAATAATAAAATAATAGTTAGCTACTAGTGATAAAATAATAATAAAACAATAGTTAGCTACTAGTGATAAAATAATAATAAAACAATAGTTAGCTACTAGTGATAAAATAATAATAAAATAATAGTTAGCTACTAGTGATAAAATAATAGTTAGCTACTAGTGATAAAATAATAATAAAACAATAGTTAGCTACTAGTGATAAAATAATAATAAAATAATAGTTAGCTACTAGTGATAAAATAATAATAAAACAATAGTTAGCTACTAGTGATAAAATAATAATAAAATAATAGTTAGCTATTAGTGATAAAATAATAGTTAGCTACTAGTGATAAAATAATAATAAAACAATAGTTAGCTACTAGTGATAAAATAATAATAAAATAATAGTTAGCTACTAGTGATAAAATAATAGTTAGCTACTAGTGATAAAATAATAATAAAACAATAGTTAGCTACTAGTGATAAAATAATAATAAAATAATAGTTAGCTACTAGTGATAAAATAATAATAAAACAATAGTTAGCTACTAGTGATAAAATAATAATAAAATAATAGTTAGCTATTAGTGATAAAATAATAGTTAGCTACTAGTGATAAAATAATAATAAAATAATAGTTAGCTACTAGTGATAAAATAATAATAAAATAATAGTTAGCTACTAGTGATAAAATAATAGTTAGCTACTAGTGATAAAATAATAATAAAACAATAGTTAGCTACTAGTGATAAAATAATAATAAAATAATAGTTAGCTACTAGTGATAAAATAATAGTTAGCTACTAGTGATAAAATAATAATAAAACAATAGTTAGCTACTAGTGATAAAATAATAATAAAACAATAGTTAGCTACTAGTGATAAAATAATAATAAAACAATAGTTAGCTACTAGTGATAAAATAATAATAAAATAATAGTTAGCTATTAGTGATAAAATAATAATAAAACAATAGTTAGCTACTAGTGATAAAATAATAATAAAACAATAGTTAGCTACTAGTGATAAAATAATAATAAAACTCTTCCCCGTACCTGTCTGGGTGGGTCCCCCGAGTCTCTAGCTAGTACCACCACGTGGGCCTCTGTGATGTTGGGGGAGTCCTCCACAAGGAGTATTTCACCCAGTGGTGACACCGTGAAGAACCTGAAAAGTGAAGAAATGATGTGATTAATTTTAATGTAATTAGCTACTGCACTTTTATTGTAATGTAAATTCTAGTTATTTCAATTGTAGGGTAAGTTCTGTGTTATCAAACAGTCCCACATTTTCGATCAGTAAAATTTATAAAATTAAATATTTTTGTATAATTTTAATTATAATTAATTTATTTTTATTATTTAAAATTATTAGCTATTAAAAAATTAATTTTTAATATTACTGTATATTGTATAATTTATTTGAAATTCTTGTATTATTTTATTTTTACATTCTAAATATTGTCCCCAATATCTACTATTTTGGGTGATATGAAGCGTATTCTTCTTACCTCGAGTCTTGCCCCAGGAGTGTCAGTTCGATGTTGTCCCCAGTGTCCCCATCAGCCACCTCCACCCTCCCCAACATTGCCCCCTTCTGCAGCTGATCAGGAACCACTATGAACTCGTACTGAGGGAACCGGAACCGAGGGTCCCAGTCGTTAACGTTAAGAACCGCTACTATTAACTTAGCAGTGTCATTCTGTAGAAAATTAGAATATTTTTTTAATTTAGAAAAAACATAGTTTAATTTTTTAAGAAATTAAATAGAGTATTTTTTTAAATGAAATTTGAAATCTTCCTTTTTAATATTTTCGATTTTTTTAAATTTGATTATTTAAAAAAAGCATCATTCTCACATTTTTCATCGAATATAAGTCTATTTTTGTTCTAAATCTATTTTCAAATATTTCCTTATAATCTTTGTTCATCCAAACAATCTTTTGACTCACATATTGCCCATCAGTGACCATAATATCCAGGTGGTACGTCTGTTTCTTTTCGAAGTCGAGCGAAGAGGCTAGGAGCACCTGGCCAGACTGAGTAACGCGGAACACTCCTCCCTTGCTGTCACTCAGTCGGAACGAAATGGACTACAACACAAAAACAAACATTTAGTAACTATATTTGATATTTTATACAAAACAATAACGATGGAATATATAATAAACTTAGAATGACGAAAATAAGAATCTACTCATGTTTATTTGGGTCTCCGCTCGAAATTGGAGGAAGGAGTTTTCTATGAAAGGACTCATAGAAAACTATGTCAGTCTCTATGAAAATCCCACGATATTGTAATCATTAGATATATGAATAAATATTTCTCGAATCGACCAAATTTGATAAAAAGAGAAGAAACTGTTTATTTTGGGGCGCTTTAAGTGAAAATCAAGACTTAAAAATCCTGTTCTTAAAAAGAATAACTCCCTAACAACACAGTTCTTGCTTTCCCTCACCTGATCTATGTTCCTGTTGATGATAGTCTCGGTAATGAGGGAGTCCTGCGGCAGGTTCTCAGGAACTGATATGTTGTAGAGGGTCCTCATGAACTGCAGCTGCTTAGCCCTGTAACCTCGCCTGCTGATGGTGAGGATGGTGCCCGCCCTGCGGTCTGGGTTGTCAACCTGAGTTGCCTGAAAAAAAGAGAGATGTCATGTTAGCTTATCAAAATTACAACAAATGATTGTAAGAGTGATAATAATAACTACTGGTGATTAGTTATCAAAAGATGTGACAATCACAGTACTTGGAAAGTGGGTGTTAAACTGTTAACTCACGAATACAGAGAGTGATATAGGCTGTGCTATATCAGAGGCTGGTATATACTCACGAATATAGAGAGTGATATAGGCTAAGCTATATCAGAGGCTGGTATATACTCACGAATATAGAGAGTGATATAGGCTGTGCTATATCAGAGGCTGGTATATACTCACGAATACAGAGAGTGATATAGGCTAAGCTATATCAGAGGCTGGTATATACTCACGAATATAGAGAGTGATATAGGCTGTGCTATATCAGAGGCTGGTATATACTCACGAATATAGAGAGTGATATAGGCTGTGCTATATCAGAGGCTGGTATATACTCACGAATATAGAGAGTGATATAGGCTGTGCTATATCAGAGGCTGGTATATCCTCTGTCAGGAATACTTCTCCACTGTGAGAGTCTATGCCGAAAAAATGAGCCTCTGGAACATCTGAGAAAACAGAAACAGATAGAAAAAGTGTGAAGAGGTAAAACATGTTTGTACATGTTCTAACAAGTTCAAACATGTTTTATCAAGTTCAAACATGTTCTAACAAGTTCAAACATTGTTCTAACAAGTTCAAACATTGTTCTAACAGGTTCAAACATGTTCTAACAAGTTCAAACAAGTTCAAAATTGTTCTAACATGTTCTAACAAGTTCAAACATGTTCTAACAAGTTCAAACATGTTCTAACAAGTTCAAACATGTTCTAACAAGTTCAAACATGTTCTAACAAGTTCAAACAAGTTCAAAATTGTTCTAACATGTTCTAACAAGTTCAAACATGTTCTAACAAGTTCAAACATGTTCTAACAAGTTCAAACATTGTTCTAACAAGTTCAAACATTGTTCTAACAGGTTCAAACATGTTCTAACAAGTTCAAACAAGTTCAAAATTGTTCTAACATGTTCTAACAAGTTCAAACATGTTCTAACAAGTTCAAACATGTTCTAACAAGTTCAAACATTGTTCTAACAAGTTCAAACATTGTTCTAACAGGTTCAAACATGTTCTAACAAGTTCAAACAAGTTCAAAATTGTTCAAACATGTTCTAACAAGTTCAAACATGTTCTAACAAGTTCAAACATGTTCTAACAAGTTCTAACAAGTTCAAACATGTTCTAACAAGTTCAAACAAGTTCAAACAAGTTCAAAATTGTTCTAACATGTTCTAACAAGTTCAAACATGTTCTAACAAGTTCAAACATGTTCTAACAAGTACAAACATGTTCTAACAAGTACAAACATGTTCTAACAAGTTCAAACATGTTCTAACAAGTACAAACATGTTCTAACAATTTCAAACTTGTTCTAACAAGTTAAAAATATTTTCTAACAAGTTCAAACACGTTTTTAAAAATGTTCAAACACGTTCAAAGTTTCAAAAGTGTTTGAATCAGGTTCAAATATTATATAGTAAGCCTTAGTTTAAACATGTTTCAACATGTTTGGACAAACTTTTAGCACTTTTATTGAAATATTTACTATGAAAAATATTGTCTTTGAATTATTTTTCTAAACAGACATTACTAAAGGCCCTGTTACACGGTGCAAGTATACGTGCGAAATGGCCTAGTCAGTTACTGTAGTGCAGCTACTTGCACAGTGTGACCGCATCAGTCGAGTAACTGTCATGGAAATTCAATACTATGAACATAAAGATACTGGCATGCGAATACAGTAGGACAGCTGCTGCCCACTGTCACGACAGTAACTCGCACCGTGTAACAAGGCCTTAAGATATGAAAATTATCCTAAAATGAGCTCTTTTTATTTTTAAATTTGCACATTTCATTTGAACGTCACCTATTTGAATATCCTGACATGACATTTTAGCTACACTACAATTATCTCTTTTATTATTGTCTCCCTTTAACTCACCAGTGCCCAGTGAGTACACAACTCTCGCCCTTATTCCTATGTCCTGATCAGAGGCAAAGATAGGCTCGGGTTGTATTTGGAGAGATGAACCCTAGTGGAGAAAAGAGGGTGAAATGGTGAAAAAAGTGGTAATGAGAGGTAATTACGTCTGTTGGAATAATTTGGGCTCAATATCACAACTTTGCCACATTTCGGTATTTTAATTGGTATCCATGATACCTGCACTGCAATATTGGCACAATAGCACCGAGATACATTGCTATCTGGGATACAGGTTTAAAAATAATAACAAGTGTTGTTTTTTAGAGATAAAACTGTTTTTAACAACTAATTACCTGTACTCGATTTGTACTAATTACCCTCACCTTGATGGCAGGTTGGGGCAGTGTAGCCATGTATCGGTAACGCGTAAAGGCAGGGTTTTGGTCGTCACTGTCAGACACCAACACAGTGAGGGTTGTTTCTGATTTCTGTGGGGGTGTGCCGAAATCCTGGGGGGGGGATTAGAAATTAGGGTGAGTAATGAGTTATCGAACAGTTACACATTTACGATCATATGACTTGTAAGAAAGAATATGATTCAACCAGCACCTTAACTTGTATCCATGATGCCTGCAGGTACCATGGATACGAGTTATTTATTTTAAGTCAATTAAAATTATTTAGGATTTTTTCTGTTTGCTGGGCGCATAGAAAATAATCGAAATAAGATAATAAATTATAATGGTATCATACTTACTGACTTTTAAAATGGATTTATTTAATTATAAATAATTCAGACTTGATAATTATATTAAATAATGTATTTTGATAAGTTTCTGTTTCGTGGGTGCATAGGAAAATAAAATAATAATATAAAGATGATAACAATATCTGTTTCTTGGGCGCATTTATAATAACAATATAACTAATGATAATAACAATATAACTAATGATAATAACAATTTCATTGGATAAATGGACATTTGTGAAATCAAATAACTTATTTAGAAAATATAAGTTATCAAGGAGAGGTGATCTCATAAAGCAGAGGTAATTAAAAATCAGAAGTCAGTTAGTATGTTACCATTGTAATTTATTATTTTATTTCAATTATAGTCTGCGCGCCCGGCAAACAGAAAAGTTCCATTATTTGAAATACCTATTATGGATAAAATTAATTTCAATTAATTATATGGAGTACAAATTATTATAAGAAATAACATAGGTCTTTAGTTATTGAAATGACAAAACTAAATCTACATCTAAACTGGGGTAAGTTACGAGTCATCGAACTGTTCCACATTATCGATCATGAAAGAAAAAATATATAATAGTTGAAATATTAATAATTATTATATATTTTTTTATATGATCGGAGATGTGTAACTGTCCAATAACTAGTAACTTACCCTTCTTTCCCACCACCCACCTGAGCCACTATTGAGACGTTAAAGATGGGGTACTTCTCATAGTCCAGTGGCTCTTTGAGTCGCAGTGAGCCACGGATTGGAGACTCGAACTCGAAGGTACCCTGAAAATATTAATGAATTTGAAAAATTATATTAGATACATTTTATCTATAAAATTGTACTGAAATTTTTTGATAAAATTATATTATAACAGTATAATTTTATTTATATCTATCTATTTTTTATATCTATTTTCTATTTATTTTTGAAAAGAAAAAAATGTATAGATTAAATCTGTTAATTTCTCAATAAAAAATATTATAACCATCAAAAAAAAAATAGCAAGTACAATTCTTTATAGCAATAGCATAGGAATATCATAGACATGGTTAGTAACTCACTGAGTTGACGCCAGGGCCAATGGTGTATTTGACATCAGAAAAAGACCCCTTCTGGTCATCATCGGTAGCGTGAATGTCTCCGAAAATTATCGTACCGATAACTGTCGCCTGGGGCATCAACAAAAAAACTAATTGAATAAATAGTACAAATATATAAACAAAATAAAACAATATTTTTTAACACGTCAGCCGTCAGGGTATCCATGATATCTGCAGGTATCATGGATACCTTTTAAAATAAAAATTAAATAATTATAATTATTAGATTTTATTAATAAGAATTTTCTTTAACATGTACATATATTTACATTAAAAAATTTATTAAAGAATGTAAAATTAAAAACACAAATAAAAAACATCACTAATTCGTTGTATGAATTTCTAGAATTATTAACATTGTAAATTAGTATAGAATAGAAATCTAAAAATGTTACTAATTAAAAGTTAGTATTTCTTTTAATAATTAAAAGTTAGTATTTCTTTCAATAATTAAAAGTTAGTATTTCTTTCAATAATTAAAAGTTAGTATTTCTTTCAATAATTAAATGTTAATATAAGTTATTATTCCCTATAATAACTAAAGGTTTATTCCCTATAACATTTTGAAGGTATTTCCCCACCTCTGATATGTTTACGAAGTAAGGTGCGTTCTGGAACACAGGTGCATTGTCGTTAACGTCTGTCACTCTGATGTTAACGGGTATGATCATAGTCTGAAAAAAGAACAACAACAACAATGATTAGTGTACTTACTAGGGGCTAGAACACTTTCAATATAACAACTATTGAACTGGTAAAAAAACAACCAGTTTTAAAATTATGTATACATAGAATGTATATACATTACATATACAATTATATATATTAACATTATCAATTTTATTTTTCAAAATTATTCCTTTTTCCAAATAAGATGTACCTAACTATAGAACAAACTATTTTTTTTCAAACTTTTTATTTCAAAAATATATCCTTTTTTTATTTTCTTAAAAATGATACATTCTTTAATTAGATGCACATAGATGTTATTAGCTAGTAAATACTTCATTTGACTTGACTGCCTACAAAGTATAACACTCACAGGGTCTGATGTACCCAGTCTCTTGCAGATGACATCGAGAGAGATGTGGGCCTGACCCTGCTTGCCCTGAAACACGAACACAAAAAAAGGTAAATGGTGAAAAGAGTAAACAGAAAAAACAGTGAACGAATAAAAACAGTAAACAGTCAAAACGGAAAGAACCGCTTGAAAAGGTAAACAGGAGAAAGTGGGAATGAATAAAAAAAAGTTAACAGGAAAAATGGTAAAAGGATCAATTTTGGCTTGAGGAAATTAGTTTAAAAACTAAAATAATGAAAAGATTCTGCAAATATTTAATTCTGATAATTCAATGTGTTTGAGTGTTTTTAATACATGTATGTCAATAGAACACAGTCTATATATGTGTCTGTTTGGATGTAGAGATAAAGAAATATATGACAATGCTGACGTTTTATGAACAAAATAAAATTTTATAGAAGTTTTATGAAAAAAAAAATTAGTTTTATGAGAAAAATAAAAATTTATAGAACTTTTATGAAAATAAAATAAAAATTTATAAGTTTCATCGATTTTTATTGTTGAGCCTCACCTCCTTGTCTATCCTGCCCATGAGTATGAGGTCCTTAGAGTGCTGTGCTATCTGCACAGGGACTCCCTTATCCTCCAGAGAAAGGAGGATGTCGCCTCCGGGACGGGGATCTCCTCCTATTTTTAGGGAGCCTGGGGCAGAGAGAATGGTGGTTAGGGTAGACATATTTCTAAATTAAAACTAAAAGTATGAAACTAAAAATTTAAATTAAAATATTTAAATAGAAAAAATTGGAGGCAAAACCATCAAACAACAAATTTTAAATTGATGAATTGAAACTAAAAGATTTAAACCTAAAAAAGTTAAACTAATAAGTTTAAAAATAAAAAATAAAACGAAAGAATGGAAATAATCTTATAATGAAAATAATCAATCTAATCTTATTTTTACCATTGATTTCTATTTGCCGATTGAAAGTGGGCGATAATTTTTTTCAATGGGAGTCACTTACCGATTACGGTGCCCACAGGGTGACTCTCGTTGATGAAGAAGTTAGCCACGGACCCACCAGGCTGAAGAAAACACCTATCATCATCTAGAGTGAGGGCACTGGAAAACGGCTCTGAAAGAGTGCAAATGGCTTAGAACTAGTGTGCACTTGCCGTCAAGAATGACGGTATTATCAATATATAGCAATTTCATGGACAGAAATAAAAGTTCAAATTGTGTAATAAACATTCAAATGAAGAAAAGAGATCAATTATTCGCATTCCCATTATTAAACTAAACAAGAAATATTCATTTTTTCTAATCAATTACATATTTCTTCTTTTTTCCATTATATTCTTTTTTCTCCTATGATCGAAAACGTGGCAGAGTCCACTAACTGGGATGTTGGCGTACTCTTTTTGGTTTAAAATGGCAGGATGAAACACTCCCGGTCACGGTTTATTGACCATTGCATTCACGAGTTGCTAGATTAGTCAAACCGAAGCTATATCTCCAAACCGAAAATACCAATAGTAACTAAGAACGGGAGACTGTTCTAACGGTTACTATGTCTGATGATAAGGAACTTAAAACAGGATTTCTGCCAAAAACAACACTCCTGGTCATTCTATTTCATTAAACAGTATTTAGCTATTTTCACAGCTCGTGTTCATGTTACATAACACATTGTAACTCGTTATTTTATTTGGCATCCATGTTACTTGTAGCCATCTTGGCTACCAATTGTTGTTATTTGCAGGTATTATGGATACCAATTGAAATAAAATCACCAGTGGACAATAAATTATTACTATTCCCCAAATACTATTAGTTATACTTTTATACGGTTATGACCTTTTAAAAGAATAACACGCAAAGAAAAAACTATATTGTAATTAATATTAAACATTATTATAAACTTTTTATACGACCGAAAATATAAAATTGTTATCATTTTAAAAAGGCAAAGAAGTTCCGAGGTATCAAAGAGAGATGTCACTATAATGTGTTTGTTGTATGCCAGGGCATACCTTATTAACATACAATGGTAGAAATAAAGAGCATAGAGAGAAATACAGCACACTCTGGTGGCGAGAAAAGACAACATGTTATGGTGGGGCCGTAGAAGATTGAGACCCATTTCAATCTTCAATGGTCCACCATAAATTTCCCCTCTCAATCTTCTATGGCCCCACCATAACTTTATGTCTAGGCAATATGTATCAAATAAATTATTAAATGTATAATGCAATGCCACAGTACTCGGAAAGTGGATGTTGACATATCAATCCCTAATTTCCAAACATTAATACATGACCTGTGTTAACAGTACCTACCCGAGTGTTAACTTCATTAGCAGTAAGGCAGTTTTGTAGCATTTCTGCCGTCAAACTGCCGTTACCCCCTATCTCACCTTGTGCCTCCACAGTCCGCATCGTGAGCACCATGAGCACCACCATGGTGAGCAGTCTCATGGTGATCAGTATTGTGCCTCTTTGCTGGGGGTGTGACATTTTTCTCCGTGTCTTGTTGAAAAAGGAATTGTTTCTTTGCGTCACCACACTGCATTTATTGTCTAAACCTTTACTATGCATTTTAATATCACTTTCTAACACTCAGATAGTTCCATGGTTTACAGGATTAAACATTGCCTTTTTATCTAATAGTTGATGGTTATTAATTAATCCATTTTGAGGATTTTCACTGTTTTTTTTTATTTTCAGGATTTCTCACAAATCTGGAAGCCAAATTCTGCGGAAGAAAAGAAAATAAGAGTTACATTTTTTTTAAATTATTTTAATATGTGTTTATTTAGGTTTGCTTTGGATCTAAGGGTTATGAATGAAATTAAATACAAAGGACTGGAAGAAGCAGTCAGAAAGTAACGTGGCAACAACGAAGTCACCTACCACCAGACAGTTGCAATGCTCATAGATGCAGAAAAGCTACTCCGTGAATGCAGTCACTTAAGAAATATGACGAAAAAAGACACAAATATGAATAAAGAAAATGTGAAAGAATCTGATGTTATAACACTATCTTATAAATAGGGTAAGTTCTGAATTATCGAATAGTTCCACAATTTCGATCATACAAGAAAAATATACGATAGTTATAATTTAACTAGTTATTGTAATTGGATCATGGATGCGTATTAAAACAACAAAATAATGTTAAATTATATTTCTCTAACATGATCGAAAATGTGTAACTGTGCGCTAACTCGTAACTTACCCCTATAGTCAAAGCAGACTAATTATACTTTGATGGTGTGACTTAACTAAATTGCAATCTCTGAAAGTGAGACACGGTAAAACTGTGAAGAGAAGCCTTATCTCTAACGGGGTACGCTTAGTGCGACCATTTCACTAACGGTACATGCGTTAGTGCGACCACTACCTGGAATTAGGTACTAACAAAAGGCTAAAACTAGGAAAAGTATTTAAAAATTGGGTATGAAGATAGGAGTAGGGTAAGTTATGAATTATCGGACAGTTAAACATTTTCGATCATAGAAAAACTGTATTTTATTTTAATTCCATTGCTATGATTCCCATTAATCATATTATAATTCTGCTTGTTCCTTTCTCAGTGAGTGAGTGAGTCCGTCCGTTACGCTTTCAGTAATTATATCACTTTAGCTGCGGCACTCATAAAACAACTTTTTAATTACATCGTGTTATTCTAACCTTTCATTTCTATCTCAACTAAACCATTTCTCTACTAAGCTACAAGAGTTCTTGAAGGTTCAGAATCTTTTAGCATAGTATCTACAAGCAACGAGTCACATATATTGACACTTTATCACGTTAACTGCGGTGTGACCCACCGGTGGGTCACACCGTAGTTAACGTGATATATAAGCATATTCGGTATGCATGATACCACAAACTAAACATCTTATTGTCTTTTATATTTTGTTCTCCATATTTTCATTGTATGATTTAATTTGATTATATTTAGTAAAAGGTGAGGCAATTGAAGGTGGGGGAAGTGCTTGTGGGGGAAGGGAAGTTGGGAGAAGAGAAAGTGGGGAACGTTAATTTTGGGGAAGTATAGGTGGGGGAAGAGAAAATGAAAGTAGTATAGGTAGGGAATGTGAAGGTGGGAGAGGTGTAGGTGGGAGAAGGGTTGGTGGGGGAAGTGTAAGTGGGGGAAGTGAAGGTGGGGGGAAAGTTGGGGAAATAAATTTGAGGCAAGTGTAGATAGTGGAAGTGTAGATGGTGGAAGTGTAAGTGGTGGAAGTGAAGGTGGGGAGGTGTAGTTGGAGGAAGTGAAGGCGGGGGAAGTGTAGGTGGAGGAAGTGAAGGTGGGGGAAAATAGGTGGTGGAAGTGAAGGTGGGGAGGTGTAGTTGGAGGAAGTGAAGGCGGGGAAAGTGTAGGTGGAGGAAGTGAAGGTGGGGAAAAATAGGTGGTGGAAGTGAAGGTGGTGAAGTGCAGTTGGAGGAAGTGAAGGCGGGGGAAGTGTAGGTGGAGGAAGTGAAGGTGGGGAAAAATAGGTGGTGGAAGTGAAGGTGGTGAAGTGTAGTTGGAGGAAGTGAAGGCGGGGGAAGTGTAGGTGGAGGAAGTGAAGGTGGGGAAAAATAGGTGGTGGAAGTGAAGGTGGTGAAGTGTAGTTTGAGGAAGTGAAGGCGGGGGAAGTGTAGGTTGATGAAGTGAAGGTGGGGAAAAATAGGTGGTGGAAGTGAAGGTGGTGAAGTGTAGTTGGAGGAAGTGAAGTCGGGGGAAGTGTAGGTGGAGGAAGTGAAGGTGGGGAAAAATAGGTGGTGGAAGTGTAGTTGGAGGAAGTGAAGGCGGGGGAAGTGTAGGTGGAGGAAGTGAAGGTGGGGAAAAATAGGTGGTGGAAGTGAAGGTGGTGAAGTGTAGTTGGAGGAAGTGAAGGCAGGGGAAGTGTAGGTGGAGGAAGTGAAGGTGGGGGAAGTGTAGGTGGAGGAAGTGAAGGTGGGGAAAAATAGGTGGTGGAAGTGAAGGTGGTGAAGTGTAGTTGGAGGAAGTGAAGGCGGGGAAAGTGTAGGTGGAGGAAGTGAAGGTGGGGAAAAATAGGTGGTGGAAGTGAAGGTGGTGAAGTGTAGTTGGAGGAAGTGAAGGCAGGGGAAGTGTAGGTGGAGGAAGTGAAGGTAGGGAAAAATAGGTGGTGGAAGTGAAGGTGGTGAAGTGTAGTTGGAGGAAGTGTAGGTGGAGGAAGTGAAGGTGGGGAAAAATAGGTGGTGGTAGTGAAGGTGGTGAAGTGTAGTTGGAAGAAGTGTAGGTGGAGGAAGTGAAGGTGGGGAAAAATAGGTGGGGAAAGTGAAGGGGGGTGGGAGAGGAACTGTGGAGCTAAAATATAACTCAGTTTAGAAAAGAAATGTTGTATGGTGATAATATCAGTCAGTCGGTTTGTCACAAAATGGGTTAAACAGTCATTTTATCAACAGCGCCTCATAAAGTTAGTATAAATCGAAGGACGTAATGTGACCAAGATAATTAAATACAAAGGATATTATTTTCAGTAGCACATTACTAAACACACTTGCTGCGTTTTCTAAATTTTCTGTCCAAATCAGAGTTTTTTAATCAGTTCTATCAAAACATTTTTGTTGATTCTCATCCCGTGGAATTTACACGGGTCTTGATAGTTGCAATAATTCCCATTCCTGTAATTCCCATTGCTATAATTCCTATTGCTATAATTAAGTTGCCAAGTACCGCTAGTTAGAAATGATGGAAAGGGGCGGGGCGAATGAAAGGTAATTCGGTCTGAAAGGCAAGAAAAGAAATTAAAGAAGAGAGAAGGGGCACACCCTTCAATGACTGACTGAAGGGAAGAGAGAGAGTGAAGGGGAGAAAGAAGATCACTCATAATATATCCTCATTTTGGATACTATCATCAGAAATGTCCGACGAAAAACGAAAGTGTTTATAATTTAGTATAAATTAAGATTTTTTTGTCTAATCATTAATTGTCGTAGATAGACGATCTTTTTATCATTAAAATTGATATTAGTTTAATACTGTTTTAATGATAATGAATTATATACTTATTAGATTTATAAACATATTAATACCTATTAAAATGTATAGCGTACCATCTACAACTAATATAAATTACAATTGTAGACACTTAATTGCTTAAATTAAGCATATATAATTCTAATTAAGGAATATCTAACATTAAACTATTACTCTACTTTAAATTCTTCTTCTACATAAAGTATCTACTAAATAAGTTCCAAATGGAATAACCTACTCAGTTTAACAGGTTAGTAGAGTCTAATAAAGTGCTAAGGGGCAATAGACTATATAGTGAGACTTTATTTATCATATATAGTTTCTTCTGATTCAGATCTGCTAACAGACATTCCTGCTGTTGGACAAGTAAAGGGGCGAATAGTTTAGATACTAAAGAACCTGCTAGATAGCTTTAGCAAATTAGATAGCTTTAGATATCTTTTCAATGTCAAGGTACAGCTTGTTTGGTACAGATAAGAAATGGACTCCTTTAAATTATTGCACGTGCTTTAGAAAGTACAGTCTATTGGTATCCATGATACGTACAGGTATATCAGCCTGATGATCATCCTTGGGCAGTATCATGGATACCAATTGAAATAGAAGCTAAATAGTGTTATTATGTATTATATATTTTTTATGTGATCGAAAATGTGAAATAGTTTGATAACTTGGAACTTACCTTTCCTGTGTCCTTTAATTCATATTCATGTTTCACAAAGTATAACTCATACAGCTGTGTAATTCATACAGGTGTATAATTCATACAGGTGTGTAATTCATACAGTTGATTCGTTTAATGAGTGACCATTACAATTCATTATTCATTACTCTGCTCATATCCCTGCTCATTAGTGCTATTCATATATCATTTCACTGATGGTAATGATATGCAGGGAGATGTTTGTCTGACCCCCCCCCCCCCTTTATCCCTATGGAGGGGGGGGGGGTAAAAGAGGTAGCAAATAGTGTATCTGACCACTGCCGTAGCAATAGCATTAGCAATACACAGCAAAGAGTGTATGTGATTACACTCGTAGCTATAGCATTAGCAATACAAACATAGGGTTTATGGTATAAAACAGGACAATAAAATACCGGTACTGCTTCCCAGTTAAAAATTATATGCGACGATAGGAAGATTATCTAACTACATCGAAGAATTACAATTTATCATTAATTTGAAACGACCTATACGTCTTTCTACGGACATTTCGGTAAAAGAAACCGACGTCAATGTCTGATATTGTGATGAATTAGGTTTTAGAAACAGTTCATATTTGAGCTATTTATAAATATTACTAAATATGTTCTATTTACTATATTAAGACAATTTGAATGTAATGTAGTGGTATCGATTATTGAACGAAAACAATATTGAAAAAAATTCAAATTATTTCACATTTATGAAATGCAGGTGATTAATTTAATTAATTATTTTCATAATTTCTTCCTGTATTTCAAAAAATAGAATCAGAGTTGTTTTAATTTCTATGGGAATTATTTAAAAGAAAAGGAAAGTTGAGAGCATGTCCTAACAAGGGAAGAAAGTTATGGTGGGGCCATTCCTTTTGACCCACTATAACTCTCTTCCTCTCTCCCTCATACATAGAAGGGTGACCGGAAATATTCGCTCTCGGAATTATAAATGACCGTTATGTAGTTTGCTTTATCCGCTAGTTTGTTGTACTGCACACATGTAAATCATAAGTTTTATTTATACCTGCGACTGAATTTTCCGATCAAATCTCATGTTAAATAATTGTCAAAACATGTCAAAATTACTAATGTTACGTATCACTTTACAACAGTTAAAGACGTTATCCGCTTTTAATAAATAATCAACACATTTTAGTACACCTAATTTTAACTTTTCTATTATAGTTCATCAATAACACCATTATAAACTGAGACAAAATTTTCCAAGATCGAAAATTCCTAGAACCCCATAGAAGATAAGTTGGGTCTCATCTCCTATGGCCCCACCATAACTCTCTCTCTCCCCCATACATGGCCATAGAAGATAAGTTCGCACAGAAAAATGAAAGTGATGACTCTTCTCACGCACAGAAACATAACAATCATCAGAACCATATTATAGAGTCACACAGGGAGAGAAATGAAGCGTGATATCTATAAGGAAATAAAAGATAGAAACAAAACATTTCATAACTCGGGAGGAACTCAAGTAAATCATTTGGATGGGATCAACAACCTTATATGATATATGAAAAATATTAGGGTATGTTACGAGTTATCGGATGGTTTCACATTATCGATCATATTAGAAAAATATATATAATAAAAGCTATTAATTATTATACATATATTCATTTTTCTTATATGATCGACAATGTGGAATCGTTCAGTAACTAGGAACATACCCTAGTTATCACATTACTATGGTGAAATATTCAGGTATCAATGTTTCTCGGGGCAACATTGTCCCAATATTATAACAACATTGTCCCAATATTATAACAACATTGTCCCAATATTATAACAACATTGTCCCAATATTATAACAACATTGTCCCAATATTATAACAACATTGTCCCAATATTATAACAACATTGTCCAAATATTATAACAACATTGTCCCAATATTATAACAACATTGTCCCAATATTATAACAACATTGTCCCAATATTATAACAACATTGTCCCAATATTATAACATTGTCCTAATATTATAACAACATTGTCCCAATATTATAACAACATTGTCCCAATATTATAACAACATTGTCCCAATATTATAACAACATTGTCCCAATATTATAACAACATTGTCCCAATATTATAACATTGTCCTAATATTATAACAACATTGTCCCAATATTATAACAACATTGTCCCAATATTATAACAACATTGTCCCAATATTATAACAACATTGTCCAAATATTATAACAACATTGTCCCAATATTATAACAACATTGTCCCAATATTATAACATTGTCCTAATATTATAACAACATTGTCCAAATATTATAACAACATTGTCCCAATATTATAACAACATTGTCCCAATATTATAACAACATTGTCCCAATATTATAACATTGTCCTAATATTATAACAACATTGTCCCAATATTATAACAACATTGTCCCAATATTATAACAACATTGTCCCAATATTATAACAACATTGTCCCAATATTATAACAACATTGTCATAATATTATAACAACATTGTCCCAATATTATAACATTGTCCTAATATTATAACAACATTGTCCAAATATTATAACAACATTGTCCCAATATTATAACTACATTGTCCCAATATTATAACAACATTGTCCCAATATTATAACAACATCGGGGCAAACATTGTTACCTGGCTACACTACATCACTATAAACTTAATATAGGCTCTATAAAATCACTGAAGTTAATACTACAGTAACTGTTATAGCTCTATAAAACTATAAAATCACTACATCACTATATAATAACAGTGTAGCTCCATAAAGTCTCACTATAAAGCCTATAGAAAGTAACACCCACATCTACCTAGCTAATAAATTAGGATGAGTGAGAATCCTATTACAGAGATGCTGAGATAGAAATAACATACCTACACTGGATTGGAGTAGTAAGAACTTTATAGGCTTAATGCGATAAATGGTGATATAGAGGGTGAGGTACGAAATACCAATCTGCTTCACAACTTTGGTCATGGAAAAATTAATAATAATTTTTATTTTTTTTTATTTTTATAGGTATCCATGATACCTACAGGGGTAATTTTATTTTTATTTTAATAAGTATCATGGATACAGGTATTATTTTTATCGGTATTCATGATATCTGCGGGTATCATGAATACCAATAATAAATGTCACTATATACAATTTTTATTATATGACCGAAGATGTGAAACCGATTGCTAATTCGTAATTTACTCTAGAGAGAGTATATTGAAACATGTCACTTAGAGGTGTATAATGTTAGCAGTGTTTTTAGAGCTAATATCACTAAAGAGCTAATATCACTTTTAGAGCTAATATCACTAAAGAGCTAATATCACTTTTAGAGCTAATATCGCTAAATAGTGTTTATTGTTAGCATTGTTTTTAGAGCTAATATCACTTAGAGGTGTACATTGCTAGGAATGTTTTTAGAGCCCGAGGACAGGGAAATATAAGAACATGCTCTGCATCGGTTAAAATGGTTAGAGGCAACCATGCGTACAGAAAATATATACACTGTGATGGTATCCGAAAACAGAAAGAGAGGAGAGGAACAAGAGAGGAAGAGGAGGGAGAGAGATAAAAGAAGAGAGAGAATAAGAAAGAAGTAATAAAGTTAATAGTTATTAATTTGGTGATTCAAAATTGCTGTTCAGAAAAGCTAAAGTTAATTAATTTTTTAATGTTTTAATCGGATTATAGTTTACCTTTTTTCTCTAGTGTTTCTAATTAATATGATGACCATGGTAGTTAATTGAGTTTGACTTTACTTGATTATTGTACCATTAAACCACTTGTTACCTGTTGTTCCTCCATTGGTAGTTCAATTACTATAATGTGTTTGTATTTAAATGCTAGTACGTATTACCAATACATATATACTGATTTAACTAAATTAGTACCTACTCTCTAAAGTCTAAACTATTATTTTCTAATTATTAATATTAGTGTGACCCGTAGACATGGTAACTAATTAGTAGTTTTTCCTGTAGAATTAGCAAAGACTTCGGACAGACAGTATGTCGAACACAATTTAAATTATAATTTAATAAATTAGAATAATTTTCTAGGGGAACTATATCTTCATCTATATTGAAAATAATAATTGAAAGTGAATTGAAAACCAGAATATCAGGAAGAAATTATTATTTAAAAATATGTACCTACCTAGCACTTTGAATAAAAGTTATATCCATCATTAAATCAGTAAGAGATTTTTTTAAACATTATGAAAGTTGACTTCAATTAATGCGACCACTGGTCGTACAAATCAAAAATAAATGATAATAAAATTAAATAAAAAAACAGTTGAATTTTTTTACATTGAACGATTGCCCTTTTTTATAAAACGATATTTTCCCAATATTTTTAGCTCAGCTTGGTCGCATAAATTAACCGGCCGGCCTGGTCACATTAACCGGCATGGTCGCACTAACCGTCGTACATGAGCCTATTGTGGTCATCACTTTTTGTAGATATTTCTTTCAGTTCTGCTCTGTAAATGGAGGTAATGTTCCTCTACATAGTAACTACAAAAGAGTTAGATTAAATGCTGTTTGTCATTGGAAGATATAGTTAAACACTGATGCGTGTAGAGAAACAACTGTGAAACTTGCAAGTCATTGCTAAATATATACCTATAGTGAAACGGCTAATTGGAAAAAGTCTGAAATAACAGATTTTAACAGAGAAAATTTGATACAGTGAAATTGGTAAATTGAAAATTTGGTGAAGTAGGTGATTTTAACTTAATTTTTATTGGTTGAAAAGATTCAAACTAAACGGGATTTTAAATATCAAGGTATTTATAGGTTTTACTATTTGTTCCTGATGATGTATAGACATCTTACTATTCGACTATGGTTAAACTTAAAAATACCTTCAACGTTGACATTTTAATAACTGTCCTAATAATTTTTTTCTGATATTAGGGTAAGATTCGAGTTGTAGGACGGTTCCACACTTTTGATCAAGTTAAATAATAATTATTACATTCTTTTTTATATGATCGCAACTATAAAACTATCCGATTACTCAAAACTTACCCGAAGTGATAGCTAAATAAATTAAATAAATTAATTGATAACTAATCTCATGTATAGATTTTACAATAATTTTCGGTATCCATGATACCAAATAGATACATGAGGATACATATTTTAATCTAAAAATTTAGATTTGACTTAATTTTAAGTTTTGTTAAGCTATCTATGCATTACTATAAATAATATTCCATATATGACACGTACAACCCAAATAGACACATTAAATAATTTATTTTTGGAAACCTCAAGAAAATAGACTATTTCATTTTATTTCGTTAAGGAAGACACTGTTCACTCATCAAAACAAAACAGATAACCTAAACAAGCTAAAAATGTACATCTATTTCCTCCTTTATCAGTGTACAGAACTTTAGCTCAGGGGCTGAATAAAATCAGTATCCATTGCCATTATACCCTTTAACTTGATGAAGATGGGCAGTGTACACCAATAGACCAATTAGTGAAGGGATAACCACCGTACATAGGATTCACTTTCGCTAGCAGAGCTGAATTAGCAGGCACGGTAAGACATAACTCACAGGATAGCAAATCATTGCGCCCACGGGGCATGGGGCAATGAAATGAGTGTACCGATTTATGGTGCAGCACTGGATTATGGTACACTGGTTAAAGGTACACTAAGTTATAGTGTACCGGTCCATGGTGAAATGATAAAATGAGCACCGATTTATAGTGTACCGCGGTTTACTTTTATATCTGATATCAATAATAAATATCAGTACGCCTCCTTTACTTTCTTATTTCTAGATTAGTTCTTGCTAATAACCATCACTCAGTAATTCACTTTCATCTGCGATAGACTGCGTAACACTATTTCCCATCATCAGTGAGATACACTATCTAGTAATAGTGAGAAAGACTATCTCTGATACTATCAGTGATTTCATACAGGCAGCAGAGTGTAATTGGTGAAATCATGCCGATATCGGTAGATTATTCTGGCAATATTGCCCTACGATAGCGGTAGATTATTCCGCCAATATTGCCCGACGATATCGGTAGATTATTCCGCCAATATTGCCCGACGATATCAGTAGATTATTCCACCAATATTGCTTTACGATATCGATAGATTATTGCACTAATATTGCCGTATGGTATCGGTAGATTAATCCGGAAATAACAGGAAAAAAAAACTTTCAGGAATACCGGTAGATACTATCGGGAATACTAACGGCTAATTACGGGAATATCAGTAGATAATATCGGGAATATCGGTAGATAATATCGGGAATATCGGTAGATAATATCGGGAATATCGGTAGATAATATCGGGAATACCGGTAGATAGTTTTGGGAATATTCCCATTGGGAGACTTCAATGCACCAATGGTAATTATCTCAATTGGGAATATTCCAAAGCTAGCTGTTATTTATTTCTAATATCTATTTTAAAGTAAAACAGACGGGTAATTTATTTCTTCTGTTATTGTCCATTACGGTAAATTTTGATCTATTTTATTGTAAAATATCATACATTATTGTCGGGATTTCTTTGGCGGCAGTGTCCGACGAAAGATGATATACTGTAAGTATTTAAAATTTAAGATAAATTACATATATGTAGATTTGGGTGAAATCATTAATATTTTTTATCAAAGATTATAATCACAGATCGATATGGGACGATCGGAAATTGTATTTTTTCGACTTTGTTTAATATCCCTCTCACACTCTGAGTTATCGGACACTTTCATATTTTCGATCATATAAGAAAAACAATATTATTTTACGAAGCAAGTATCCATGCTTCCAACAGGTATCATGGATACCAACTAAAATAACGAGTTAAACCATGATTACTATATAGTTCTTCTTATATGACCGAAAACGTGGCACTGTTCAATAACTCGTATCTTACCCCAGTTCTAATGTTCCCTACACATTCCGTGCGAATATCAGAGAGAGTGTTATTAGTTAAGTAGATGGTACTTCCATTCACGATTGGTACGCAGTGGTGCGTGAAAACAGAGAAAGTACCGAAAGGGATAAACGGCAACACTAGACAAAAAAAATTATAAAAGACATGTATATTTTTTCATTGAAATTGATAAAAATTAAAATGTAATTATCATATTATTTTTTAACAAATATATAGGATGAAATACTATTGAGATTAAAATTATGGTGGGGCCATAGAAGATTATATTGGAACACCTAGCAAACTTCTATGGCCCCAACATACCTTCCTAGTTGGTGTAATAGTTGGGTGAAAAATCAGTTACCTGTCACAATAAATAATTAGATTAAAATTTTAAGATGGTCCATATTAGAAAATAAGAAATTGTCAAAAAACATGTAAAAAGATTTTATTATTTATTTTCTTCGAAAATATTGCATTTTTTTAATAAATATTATTTTTTATAAATATTCAACATTTTCAATCAATAATAACTTTTATGTTAATTGGTATCCAGGATACAGGCAGATATCATGGATACCAATACGATAACTCTAGTCGTTGATTTTCAGAAATTAGTTAATGTATACCAATTCGTTGGAGAAGTAGAGAGTGTCTCTATAAAGTTTCTATTTGTCCCATTCAGTAAAAGACAAAGCTGTTACTTTCTGCTAATTTGCCATTGAAACAACAGGTGTAAATTGCTAAAGAGAACCGTGAAATGAACTGTCTAATGCGAGGAAATACATTGTTAGTACTCAAAAGACTAGTTAATACTGGTTACAAAGACTGGTAGATACACAGGGAAATGTACAGTTAAATTACAGGTAGAGCTCGTACAGAGGACGATCAAAAATTGTTCGTTCAAACAAAGGACAAAATTTGTCCGTTCTACCAGATACGCAGCTCCAACAACGACCTCTTTAAATTATACGGTTTAACAAATATTCTATTCTCTACCAACTATCTAGACATACATTGATTATATTCAGAGGAATTGCAATTTACAATCATTACTTTATGTATTGTTTTTTAGATTTTCAGTAACTTGATTTCGCTATCCTTTCCAACCACATTTTCTTTGATTAGAAAAGTTCTATAAAATTAAGAAGAAGTGTAACTATTCTGTACTATGAAGTAATATATTCTTTGTTTATTTATACCAAACAATAAAATAAAAATCAGGAAATGGAATAATTTATTTATATATTGTGTAATATATATCAATATGAGTGAAGTTAATTTTTTTTTATTTTTTAATCATATTCTATAGTAGTCTAACCCTTTCCCTCCTGACAGCATCTGCAGTAGCTAGGTAATTATATGCTATTTTAACATGCTAGGCATGGAACATGACGGAAATTTCCGCTCTGGGCCGTGAACGTGCAAGTGTATTTTTTATAGCTATTAAATTCACTGTGTTATGCGACTTTCTAAGAAAAAAAGGTAACAAAAAATCATCAATAGTAAGTCTCAGGAGGGAATGGATTTAAAGTACTTTATCTACCTTATTATTTCATTCATTATAATAATTTTCATTGAAATTTTTATTTACTAACAATTTGAGATTGTTTACCTTCATTGCTGTTAAAGAAAACTTACTAAGTTTAAATCCCCAACCGAACTAATAGTCAGCTCATATAGCGCCCACGAGATCCGTATAGCGACCTCTTTTTCAGGTACATATACTGTCCGTTGTACGAGCTTTACCTCTACTTTTAGAGGTTTTAGCATCATTGAAGAGAGTTATTTTATAAACAGATAATATATCGAATAAAATAGCTTTTTCGTCAGGATAAGTTACTAATTTTCGGTCAGTTCCACATTTTCGGTCACATAATAATTTAATTTAATACTTATGTCGTTACTTCAATTAGTATCCATGATACCACCAGGTATCATGGATACTAATTGAATTATAATTATACGATTTTCTTATACGACCGAAAATGTGGACCCGTTCGATAATTAGTAACTTATCCTATATTTGATTTGCCTCCACGTCCCTATATTTTGTGAGTCGTGTTGGGCACTCCTTTGCATGGTCTGACATGAGAAAACTAGTATGTGAAGAGAGAAGCGAAATGATGGACTGCAACAGTGAAGAATATCCCCGTCAATCGCATGCAAAGAACAGCTCTTTGAGGTTAATTCTAAAATAAAACCAAATAGAAAAATAGTGTGGAAAAATAATATGATGTAGCAAAAAGGAGTTATTTTTATTACTTACAATTCGAAATAAAATAGATGATAAACGAAATTTAAAAATAAATTTCATTCAAAAAATTAAGTTTAGAATAAAATTTTAAAAATTTACATAATAAAATATATCGAAAAGATAAAGAATTAAAACTTAAATGATAAAAGTTTCAATTTAAAATAATAAAAGTTTTGACTTAGTGAAAGCACGTGTTCATCTCTTTATTGAATAAGTTTAATTATTACAGTTCCTAGGCAGGTGAGTAACAGTTAGACAGGTGAGTAATAGCTACCTTTGCAGTCTAATTACCCAGTGCACATTCACCTCTAAATTAATGACTCTATTATCCATAGAAAGTATATCTATCACATTGATATATTACTGTAAAAAAGAATGAACCTACAACTTATTCAATTGGTAAACCTATAGCAAGGAATGGTCATGTTGTAATCAATTTATCGGTCAGGTTCATGCACGCTTTCGATCATATAGGATGAATATGTAATTATTAATATTAATTTAAATTAATTGGTACCAAATATAGATAAATTAATAGTAATTGCCACAGACTGGTGACTGGTGTCCACTTTCCTTTCTGACTGCTTCTTCCAGTCCCTTGTATTTCATTTCCTATGGACGTCAGCGATATGGTCTGTAGTTCCGAAACAGACGTTAAACCCCTACTAAAATTAATTAGTAATTGTGAAATAAAATGTAGTTATTTAATATATGTAATTTTTAAATTGTAGTTTTAAATAAATTTATAATTATCATAAATTTTATTTTTACAAGACTTGGACCTTACCCTAGCTAGTTACATGCTTCATTGTTTAGTAACATTAATAAGTCTAATAACTGCTTTCGAGTGAACCTATAAATATTTTATGAGTCATAAATGTTCTTTAGTCCACCTTTTTAACAATGTTTGTTACAATATACAGACGTAGTTAAATTACGAATTATCGGTCAGCTTCACATCTTCGGTCATATAAGAAAAAACAATGTTACAATTGTTATAATTAACAATTAACAATAAAATAATTATTATTATATATAGATTTCTACACGATCGGAAATGTGTAACAGTCCAATAACTAGTAAGTTCCCCTAGTTTACAAGATGGTATCGTTACCTTTTTCGCGTAGCTAATATGTAAATAGAAAGCAATAAATTAATTATGAGAACCAAAGCTGCTTTCTTTTTTAGTTAATTTATATCAAAAAGTGAGAGGCAGAAACAACTGAAATAATTAAATCAGCTCCATGAAATGCAGCTAAATAATTAATGGGAAAGTTAACATTTAATGTATTTGAATGTAGGGTAAGTTCTGTGTTATCGGACAGTTCCACATTTTCGATCATAAAATAAATAAAATAACGATTAAAATAATAGTTATATTTTTTTCACATGTGATCGAAAATGTGGAACTGTCCAATAACACAGAACTAACCCTGAGTGAAATTATGGGGATTATAATAATATATGAATAATTTATACTTTTAAATAATATTTACTAACTTAATTAAATATTTAACTTAAAAAGAATAAACCAAGTGAAAAAATGAAGAGTAAATGACAATAGAGTAAAGTACGAATTATCTGTCAGTTTCACATCTTCGGTCATATAAGAAAAAACAATATTACAATTGTTATTTTATTTTAATATAGTTTTTCTTATATGACCGAAGATGTGAAACTGACCGATAATTCGTAAATCACTCTAGTGCATTTTCCAGTACACTGCACCTTTAGTGCATATTACTGCAAGCATCATCAGCTTTGTTTATGTTGACGGGAGGGCAATACCCGCTATGCAAATCAGCCCTAAAAGGCGGATCTTCTTCCAAACAAAACAAAAACATTTTAACAAGACTTCACAGACGAGAAAACTAGAAGATTCTACAATATACCAGTTTATTATAAAGTTCATGATCATATGAAATTGAAGACAGTGCTATGATAAAAATTAAATAGGTCAGCTTTAAATATTAGAAATGTCAATAAACTCAGGAATATTAGCAATTCCCATTGAGGAACACCATCACATTCTTCCACTCTGTGAATTCTCAATAGGTGCCACTTACCTTTACAAATTCCGTATAATTTAGATAATGTTAATGGAATTCTCATGCATTTCTATGTTTTGACTGAATAACCAACCGTTTGATGTCCGCATGCGTGCCACATCTAAATAATGTGATCAAAACAACACAAACCGGATAAAAGTCGGAGAATATTCTTTGACCGGGCCAAAGCAAATTGCTCTAGCCGGTTTGAATGAACTTCAACCTTTGTGGTTAAAAACAAGCCACATCGTGAGGCTAATAGATTGAAATGGGTACAGGCTCTATGCATAGACATAGCACTATATGCACTGAAAATGATGTAGGGGAACTAACCAGTTATTGAATTGTTTCACATAATCGATCATAATAAGAAAATCTATCTAATTATTAGTATTTAACTTCTATTTTAGTATTATTTAAATTGGTATCCATGATACCTAAACTTACAGGTAGAATCCATGATACCTACAGGTATCACGGATACCAATTACAAAGAGTGTAATTGTTATACTTTTTCTTATATGGAGATGTTGAAGAGTTTCATAATAAAGTTCTTGAATTTAATACATTATACAATTTTAATTATATAGATCACTTATGAAAATCATAAAATACAAAAACTGTAAATGGACATCTGACTGAACTTAATTTTCTAATTTAGAGGGCATTTTTCGACTAAATGTGTTTAAATGCTTTTTCTTGTACCCTGACACAGTGTTCTTGTAACGGTAAAGTGACGGGGAAAGAAGAAACCCCTTTGACTTAATAACCCCCTTATCTGTGTGGTTGATAAAGCACCAATGAATGGTACTTTGATGTAAATGAGGAAAGGCTAGTGCAGTATTTAGTGCAGACAGAGACGGTACACGCCCTGTGACTAGTGGCCTATGTGAACCCGGATAGAGGAACAGAAAGAAAGGAAAAAAGAGAAGGAGAGATAGGAAGCGAAAAAAACAGAGAAGAAAGAAAGGAAGAGAGAGAGAGAGAAAGAAGAAAAAGATAGAGAAAGGAAGAAAGGGAAATAGATAGAAGGAAGAGGAAGGAATGGGAAATAGAGAAAGAGAGAGAAGAAAAAAAAGAGAGAGAAGAAAGATAATGAAATGGAAGAAGAGAGGGAGAGGAAGAAAAATAGAGAAGAAATGGAGAGGAAGGGAAGAGAGAATAAAAAGGAAGGAGAAAAATGAATGAAGGAAGAGAGAGAAAGAGAAGAAAATAAATGTAAATAGAAGAGTAGAGATAGAAGGGATAATGAAGAGTAATTTTGTATTTGAATTAGAAAAGAGGGAAGAGGAATAGTGAATAAAGAGAGTGAGTGAGAGAGCAGATAAATAGTCCATTTTCTCCCATATTTACCCCATAGGTTCTAATACTATGACGTCATTATACCTTTACTACTCTAAATGGTAACAATTATGCTCTAGGTTTAGTTCTTAATTATCGGTCAGTTCCCCATTTTCGGACACGTGAGAAAAAACTATATAATATTAATTATTTAACTTCTATTTGTATTGGTATCCATGATACCTACAGGTATCATGGATACCAACTAAAATAAAAATTAATTAATTAATATTATATCGTTTTTTTCTTACGTGTCCGAAAATGGGGAACTGACCGATAATTAGGAACTTACCCTATTTGTCACTTCCCTTTACCCATAACAAGGAAAATAGCTTTCATTTATACATTAATAAATATATTATTAAATGTAACTACATTAAATAAGAAAGATTCCATCTGCTTCCAAGCGAAATGAGATGATTTAATTAGACAAACGTGATGTGTGTTGGTGAATTTTCTCACGAGACTGAAAATCTCTTTTATTATAACTAGAAAGTTGAAACAGTTCACATTTTAATGTCAAAAAGAACTGAAAAATAACTTGCCTGTTAAAGTCAACCAGTGGAACCTCCAACATACCCCCAGAAAGCTGAACCGGGTGTATGTCTTACTTGAAATGATTAAATGTAACAACATCTAGATCACTAAGTGAACATTTTTGAACGCAATAATTCTAAATTGTGCACAGAATTTAAAAAATCATAACTATGTTCTTCCATTTAACAGTAAAATAAAGTAAATAGGGGAAGTACTGTTGAAGTTGTAGGTGAAATGATAGCCAGCAACAATACGTTATTGAAATTAACGAGTGAGATATAAATGCTTCAACAATGCAAATCGTAACAGTGTATTAATGTTCAATGATAAGCAATCTATTTCATATTATTTATATTTTTATTAAACTGATAATAAAGAAAATTACAGAGAGTATCAAAGGATTAAAATGAGCGGCCTCGTATGCGTTTAATTTAAATTTGAGGTATAAAAGTGAAAAAACGGAAAAGTTAAAAATTACATGGAAGTTATTTACAAGATAGGAGTACAATTAATTTTAGTAAAGATAGTTAGAAACTAGTTGAAAAATTTCTATCATCACTACATCAAATCATCACGATATCTTTCCATAATAAATTTCTAATACAGCTGCTTTTTAAACCTATATTCAGACATTTGTAATGTTAAAAAAAGTGGGGGGTTCATTAAAATGATTGATAGCAAATAAGGAAACAGATAAAAATGGATATAAAGTGTGACGAATAATGTAATTACCAATTGACAGATAAGTATTATTAAATAAACATCAATACAAAGCTAAATTAAATTTTTAATTCAAAATATGCCTCTTTGCATTACCGCCTCCTGCCGCGGCATGCAGCTGTTCTTGCGGAATTTCTTCCGTTCTATGTCGTCCACACTGTGATACAATTTTGTTCCAAAGGATTTGGCTTCGAGGTTAGACCAAATCGAAAAGTCCATGGGATTCATATTCGGGTAGCAGGGAGATCACATTAATTCGGACAAAAACTTGGGAACATGCTCTCTAAATCAGTTCCAAGTAACATTCGCCGTGTGAGACGTCGCACAGTATTGTTGATTCACAAAATGTCCTCGTCGAAGTAATCTCCTGTACATTCCAACATTGACTTCTGAATGTTTTCAACGTAACATTTGGTGTTAATTTTGGCACCTTGATCGACAAAAATGAGAGACCTCCAGGTTATGAAATGCGGCCCAGACCAAAACGGAAGCTGGTTTCATGGTTCGGTACACGGTTTTTTGATCATTAGAAATATCTCTGATATTTTCTCAAATTATTGAATAATTGCGCCAGATGTGCCAGACTTGCATTTTTTCAGAAGTTTGCTTCTCTTCTTTTGCTTTACAGCTGCTGACAGGGCAGCTCTAATCTTTTCTCGAACACGTTTAAATCTAGCGATGGAAGCGTGGTATACCACTCAGTACGATCAGACAAAGCACCTCTTTCATTGAAACTTTTCAGTGATTTCCAGACAGTCGATTTCGCAATTGAAAGTTCCTTTGCTAATAACAAAATCCGACTTTCCTGCACGGTGTAACGAGACTATATATGACTGCTCTTTTACCTGATATTTTTGAACTAGCTATTTTTATTTTAACAAAAACAAATTATGAAATGATCATGTACTACTTTGACTATTTTATAAAAGACATACTTAGGAACCCTTTTTCCGAAAAGATAATTATGTTTTGAAATTTGTTTCCATACTTACAAACATTTCATCCTGCATGTACGCCCTACGTACAGTTAAAGAAAAATGTATCCGTAATCTAATTTTCACTGTTTACTAATTTCCCATATCTAAAGATATACTTTACAAATTGTAATGCTTGTAGAATTTAGATGATAAAAATTGGTCTGGGTACACAACGACAAAAATTTTGACATTTGAAAAATAGAAAGATGTGATTTGAGCAATTAGCATAATGCAGTGACTCTTTTCTTAGATAGTACATGTATATCATTATTTATGTTTTCCCAAGTCTAATATCATTATTTATGTTCACCGAGGCCTGGGTGTGACAGGGGACTTTAACCCGAACCAATCCCTGAGGCATGTGAATTTACCACATGGGAATTTATCCTCTGGAGACATCCTGCAATTAGGGCGCTATTGAAGTTGCCATTCATCGCAAGATAAAGCAGATGAGACCGTACTATCAGAGAGACTTCTTAATTCTCATTTCACAAATCACAGTTTTCTAATTTCATATCATTTTTAAGCCTTGCAAATTTGTCGTCGTGCACTCAGACCAATTTTAGAATAAAGCATCAGTGAAGTTTCTCTTTGTAATCAAATGATGAGTCTATTGTGTGACTGTACCTATCACGTTGATATATTATCACAGTGAGAATTATTGCATTAGCATTCTGATAGCAGTGTAATGTATTATTTGGATATCTGGAGACTGGGGCATGGAGAGCAAAGAGCTAGCAAAATATGAGCATCGGACTGAAAAAATATGAGCATCGGACAGAAAAAATATGAGCATTGGACTGAAGAAAAATGAGCCTCGATTCTAAGAAATAGGAGCATCGGTGAGAGAAAATTTAACTGAACAAAAGCTAACTTGAAATTCGTGATGTCCCTTGGTGCTTAGGTAGCTTATCCTTAGTGTTAAATGTATACCGAGGTAGTTTATCCTTAGTGTTAAATGTATAGGTAGTATATCTAAGGATGAACAGGTAGTTTATCCTTAGTGTTAAGGGAATCAAGACCTACCTTTCAAAATTTATTTTTAATAATTATCTGAGAGTTCTGTAATTTGGCATACATGTAGGACTGGATGAAAGAAAATGTATTTTTTTGCTAAAATTTGACTAAAACCAATGATATACTATAGAGCACCTCTTTTAAATTCAAACGAAACCGGCCCCGTCTCTCTACAGCAAAAACTGATTGAGATATAGGGCGTCAATCAACTCAAAACACAAGTTTTCAGGAGAGACTGAAACATCTCTACCATCATGTCACCTCGCTTTAGATCTGAGTCTAGATGGAAGTTTCACTTAGGCAAGTGACATTATTCTCAATATATAAAAAGTCAGGCGGCACTGATTTCTTATTGGAGCCTATATTGCAGGGGTAGTGTTATTTCTCCCAAATTAACTACAGTACTACATACCTCATTTGGAGTGTGATAGGGCCAATGCATTCCACATATCACCGCCCACTGTAAGCGCAACAGATAAGCTATGACTTTAATATATTCTACACACCTGTAGAATTAGTTTTAACTGTGTACTTCAGGTAGCTTATCCTTAGTGTTACCTGTGTGCTTGCTGCTTAGCTAGCTAATCTATCATTTTAAAACACGAGTCTCAACTTCTTTAAATATGTATTCTTACATGTTTAAACGTGTTACTATCATGTTTAAACATGTATTCTCACATGGGCTATATATTTAGCGTGATACTCTCCGAGGATATGCCATGTCAGTTTATTAGTCACGAGGTGAGGGGCTTCACTTTCATACACTAAACTTTCATAGAACATAAATCACGAAGATTTCAAAACTGTCCTGAATACAACTGGTGGGAGACTTTACTTTTGAGTATCTATATCAGTACCGTCATAGCTTGGTTTGGATATGATTTAAAATTAATATTAAAAGTTAGCCAATTAAGTAATAAAACAAGAGAGTTAAAAATAAAATACGTTTTTTTCATTATTTTTTTTTCAACATTAAAATTTAATTTTTTCAACAGTTAAAACAGTGTATATTTACGAGCAAGAAAGTCATGTTAAAACAGCTAACAATTATCAGCAAACACTAAGTTATGGTGGGATCTTTCTTCCAATACCCCACCAAAGCCTTCTAATAAGATAGCACCAAGTACCCCATTCATCAGTTCCAACCCCGGGACAAGTTAGCAGGTAATTATACTTCTCCTCAGGCTTGGAGACACCCTTACTAACGGAGACTGGGAATAACGGAGAATAGGAACAGATTCCAAGTCGCATTTATATCACAGAGGGGAGAGGTATGGTGGGGCCATAGAAGAAACCTCACTTGATCTTATACCATCCCACTATAAATTTTTCACTGTGTTCTAATGGAATGACTTCATTGGATTTTTTTAAACCTATCCTTGCCAGTTATAAAATTTTAACGGCAGATTGATCATCATTGTCCATTACGGTAAATATCGCATCAAATATCATAATTTCAGATATAATTGTTGAGATTTTATCCTGAAGAGAATGTCCGACGAAAGATTAATTGTGATTGTATTTGTGTCTAGTTATTTATTGTCGTAGATAGATGATCTTTTCATCACCAATCAATAGAAGGTGGGTACCAAATAAAATTAAATAATAATTATTATATACTTTTTTCTTACATGATCGAAAATGTGGAACTGTCCAATAACTCATAGCTTACCCGTGCACTGTTCGATTTATCTTAATCGTGTGAGTTTTATAGTGTAAAACTGACACTATCGGTTATAGTGTGACACTATCGGTTTGTAGAGAAATATTGATTGATATCATTAGGAAATCGGTTTATAGTAATGGAATGGGTGACGTGGGAAAAATGGCTTAGCACGATAAAAATCGTTATTGTGGTAGAAAATAGGTTGACATAATAAAATCGGTTACCATTGATATATTTATCATAGCAGAGTATAGGTTGTGAGGTTATCATTATCATGTTGGTTATCATAATCATATTGGTTATCATAATCATGTTGGTGATCATAATCATATTGGTTATCATTATCATGTTGGTTATCATAATCATATTGGTTATCATAATCATGTTGGTTATCATAATCATGTTGGTTATCATAATCATATTGGTTATCATAATAATGTTGGTTATCATAATCATGTTGGTTATCATAATCATATTGGTTATCATAATCATGTTGGTTATCATAATCATGTTGGTTATCATAATCATATTGGTTATCATAATCATATTGGTTATCATAATGATATTGGTTATCATTATCATATTGGTTATCATTATCATATCGGTTATCATTATCATATCGGTCATCATAATGATATTGGTTATCATTATCATATTGGTTATCATTATCATATCGGTCATCATTATCATATCGGTCATCATTATCATATCGGTCATCATAATCATATTGGTCATCATAATCATATTGGTCATCATAATCATATTGGTTATCATTATCATATTGGTTATCATTATCATATTGGTTATCATAATCATATTGGTTATCATAATCATATTGGTTATCATAATCATATTGGTTATCATAATCATATTGGTTATCATAATCATATTGGTTATCATAATCATATTGGTTATCATTATCATATTGGTTATCATTATCATATTGGTTATCATTATCATATTGGTTATCATTATCATATTGGTTATCATTATCATATTGGTTATCATTATCATATCGGTTATCATAGTAAATAGAATAACTTGGCATGAGAAAATCGGCTACGTTTCTATAATTGGTTATCATGAGTATCATATGAAAACCGGTTATGATAGTAAGATGGGTTATCATGAGAACCGGTTATCTTTTTATAATCGGTTATCACGTGTGGATTTGATATGGGAGAATCCTGTGCACCGGAAATACGATTATTAGACTAAAAGTAATAAAACATGCAAAATATAAATTATACACGTTAATTATATCTGTCTTGAATTATCTTATAACTGGTTTTTGATGTAATGGAGAAAAACGTTTATTTTTGTGATTATATGTATATTTCGTCATTAAACATTTATTTGTGTCATTAAACGTTTAATTTTCTCATCTAACGTTTATTTTTCCCATTGAAGCTTTTTTGTCATTAAACGTTTATTCTCCCATTAAACATTTTTTGGCATTAAACGCTTATTTTTCCGTGAAACATTTTTTATGTCTAAGTTTTTTGTCACCAATCATTCATTTTTAAATTTACTACTTTGCTATACATCTTGATGGCAGGCGATATAAGGTACAAGATCCTTAGAAGGAGGTAG